>JABLUY010000088.1:0-101065 GCA_013306675.1 Thraustochytrium sp. TN22
AGCACAAGCTAGCACGCATGCTTCCATGCGTGTTGGACACGGACATGGCCAGCACTAGTGAGTGGAAGGGTGTCTTCGGCTTCAAACTGGACGGCGACCAGCTCTTTTGCAAGATGATCGAGGGCGGCACCGAGCCCGAGATTGCGAGGCTCGCTGCTCGCATCCGCGAGGTGATTGGATGAGTAAGCATGCGCCATGGTATGTTTTGACGCTTGAGGTCGCTTTCGATGGACTTGTTTTGCGCCGGCCTGTGCCATCTGTCCAATAACGTGAGAAGCATGGACGGCCGGCCGACGAAGTTGCTCGAGACGAAGACGCCGTGGCCACTATTGGCCTCACAGGCGCCACCGTGTGGCGCGGCAGAATGCGCTGAGCGTTGAAGATGAACCTGTCCGCGGACTTGCAGGCGAGCTCGCTGCCAGCCTGAGCTCGCACGGAGCTGCCCAGGCCGCGCCGCAGGTGTCCCATCATCCTTCAAGGAAAGACGCTTGGTCAATGTGGGGTGTCCATTTCGCAGAAAGTGGAATGGAGAATACTCTCAGCATTTCGTTTCGGGCCAGTATGGGACGAAGACGCGGACCAAGACGTCTGCGGCTTGCCGATGTGGTGGCAAGCAAATGTGCGAGAGACTGCGTCAGGCGAAGTGCATGGAGCCCATGATGCCAGTGCCGAGGCGCTGAGCCTTCTTGAAGAGCTCAAGCGCATCGTTGGTTGTTGCGGTAGTCAACGACGTACACGAGGACTTGCTGTTGAGCGTGGTGGCCATACTGCGGAAGATGGCGCCTTGTGGTAGAAATCGAAGCGCTTCCGTGTGGAAGTCAATGACGCGGGAGATGGACGTCGTGACGACGTGTTGCGAGCTGGAAAGGATCCGTGGCGAGCCCGAGGGGCGAGACGTCACTTGTTAGGCCACACCAAAAGGCTGGCGATGCGCACTGCCTGCGAGGGCCGTCCTCGCCGAGTCTTCTGTGTCTTGTTGTGTAGCTGCAGCGGCCTGCAGCGAACCACGATGACGTTCTCGCCTTCTGTGTCTCGTTGTGTGTGGCTGCAGCGAACGACGATGACGTTCTCGCAGAGCTGGCGCGCCTCGTCGAAAGCGGGTACGAAATCGACACTGGGTACTGGGTAGGCAATCATGCGTTCGCTGGAGACTTCTTCGCATGCCATTCATTGCCTGCGTGCACGAAGGATCTACTGTGGCTCTCGCTTTGGGCGGACGGACACGCAGTAGTGCTCGCTCGCTGGCGAGCGACTCTTCGTCTGGGTTCGCAACTTGCTGACAGTGAAGCATCAATCGGAGAGGAATCGGTTGTGAGTCTTGTGACGCGCGCGGCCCGCGTGTTGGCCGTGAGCGCACTGGACAACGCCATCGGGAAGAAGGGGAGGTGGGCCCGGCTTTCTCGGAGAGCGCTTCTCGCCGCGGAGGAGTCTCTGAACCCACGTCACCGTCAAGCAGTGCACAATGGAGTGGACTGGCGACGTGGAGGGCGCGATCCGCGCGATCAGACAAGGCGCCAGGGCGCTCGAGTACGTGCAGGGGAGGTGCAACACCGACTTGGGAGGGATGCTGACGGCCTTCATGTACCAGTCTTTCCGGACGCGAGATCGACGACGACGCAAGTGCTGCACTGCTCGCGCGAGCGCTGCAGTGCGACGAGTGGAGGCTGGTTCGCCTCAAGTGAGTTTCGAGCTTCGCAGATCGACACCTCGCGCGGGCGCTCTTCTCGTGCGCGTTGCTTGCCAGGCTCGCTCACGAAAATCCTTCCCAGCCTGGGAGTCAATAGCCTCGGTGACGCGGGTGCTATCACGCTGGCTCGTGCGCTTGAACGTGGGGCGTGCCCGTTGTCCGAGCTGCAGTGAGTTCATCCGTGGCGCGCACGCAATGTTACGCCATGCTGAGTGCTGACGGCGATTGCAGCCTGCGACGCAACAATGTTGGGGATGAGGGCGCCGTTGCTTTGGCCCATGCGGTGTCGAGCGGCAAAAGCGCGCTGTGCAAGCTCAAGTACGTGTCTCTCCATGCCGGTCCTCAAGCTCGCCAGCTTCGCGCTAACGAAGCCGCACATGACAGTCTCGCGAGCAACCGCATCAGCGACGTGGGCGCTGGAGCCCTCGCGCGCGCGCTTGAGAGCGGCAAGAGCACGCTTGCTCAGCTCATGTAGGTTTTTGGCCCAGAGCGATGGCTTGACGAAAACATTCTGACGGTGAGCGGCAGTCTTGATCGCAACAAGATCAAGAGTGCGGGCGCAGAGGCGCTTGCGCGAGCATTGCAGAGTGGCAAATGCACGCTGACGGTGCTTTAGTACGTTCCATGTGGCGGTGGTCAGAATCGTAAATCTCACGCGCCTCTCTCTGCCTTGCAGCCTCGACAGAAACCGGATTGGCGACGCGGGCGCAAGGGCGCTGGCGCAGGCGCTGGCGAGCCGTTTGACAAGGATTGGCGCTCTTCATCTCGAGCTCTGCGAGATTGGCGACGCGGGAGTGCAAGCCATGGCGATCGCGCTCGCAAAGCCGTGGTGCCGGCTGGAGAAGCTGCACCTCTGGGACAATCCGTTCGGCGACGAGGGCGCTCAGGCGCTGGCTCGGGCCCTGGAAGAAAGTGAAGGCAGCTTGACGACGCTGGACGTGGCCAAGGCCATGCCGTCCACCAGCGAGGCTACATCTTTGCGCACGGTGCAGCGCAACACGCGGCTGCAGCGCTTGGGAGCGAGCTTTCCGACGATAGCGACGAACGCAACGATCGCGGCGGAGTTGCAGCTGAACAAAACGCTGGCGTCGCTGCAGCTTCGCGTAGAGACACTCGTCCGCGAGGCGTGGGCGCTCCGTGGAGCCGCGCAGCTCGCACGCCAGAGAAATCTGCCGCCCATGGACGTGGCCAGCAGGGCCAGTCTTTCCTCTGCCAGACCAAGCACAATTTTAGGTCAATCTGGGGAGCGTGTGTCCAAGCAAGAGACCATCGCGATGCGCGAGGCTCGGGTGTCGACGCTGCTTGCACGGTGCGAAGCACTGAGCGCGCCTGCGCGGCTGTTGGCGCCGTTCCTTCATGCGCCATTGCAACTCTAACTTACGCACTAGCACACGCACACATAAATTACCTACAAGTGAGTAGTGGTTGGACACACGATGCTTACGACGAAGCAGAGGACGCCTCGGCGTTGTCTTGCCCATTTCCGAGCGCGGCATGGACAAAGGCGGCAATACGGCGCTGGCCGGTGAGGTCGGCATGGAGGTCCTGGGCGCAGTTCGCGCATGGCTGGAGGCGCGCGTCGGCGCCGAAGCCGTCAATGGGACCCTCCCAGTCCTGGTCGCGGTGACAGGCTGGGCAGCGCACGGTTTTAAGGCGGTGGCTGTAGAGCAGGTCGTCGTCCCAAGGCATGTCGGCGAACTCGGTGCCGGCGGCAAGGGCGGCGAAGCGGTCTTTGAGGGTGGCCATGAGCGCGCGGAGGTTGCGCGCGTCAGCGAGGCGCAGCTGGTTGCCGAGGCCAAAGACCCAGGCGCCAGAGTCGGGGCGGGCCGGGTCGAAGTCGAGCGCGTAGGACGCGTAGGCGTCCCAGTCGCGGACCGGCTCGCCGTGGGCGTCGCGGCTGCAAAAGGCCGGGACGGGCCCGAAGGCAGCAGCGGCAGCGGCGCGCGGGACCTCGCCGGCGCCGGGCACGGCGGTGGCGTCGCCGCGCAGGAGCGCAAGGACGTCGCGCGCCAGCACGAGGGCGTCGCAAATGTCGGGCTTGGAGAGGTCGGCTTCGAAGCGCAGAAATTTGTCGGCCGAGGCCGGGTCGACGAAGTCGGCGAAGCCGACGGCGCGCAGCACGTCGACAGCGCCGCCGACGCAGACGACGGTCCGGAAGATGACCTTGTTGTTGACGCGAAGGCGCGAGCGCTGCGCGAGCTTGTCGTGGTCGACCAAGATGGCGTCCACAAGGTTGCGTAGCACAGTGTGCAGAGTGGCGGCGGCGCGCGCGCGCACGCGCGGCGGATTGGTGGCGTAAAAGTGGACCAGCGCGCCGTGCAGACGCGAGATGCGGTTCTCAACGTCCGGGTTCCAGAAGAAGGTGTCGCCGGGGCCCTTGCCGGGCGGGATCTGCACGAGGATCTCCTCGCCCGAGTCCGGGTCCTGCAGCACACACACGTCGCCGGGCCGCTTATCGGCCGGGATGGTGATCTCCACGTGATCCGCGGCGGTCTTGGAGCGCAGCGCATCAAGCAGCGAGTCGACCTCCTGCCAGAGCGCCGGCGCGGCGACGCGTGCGCGACGCGTCCAGTCTTCTTCCTCGTTTGCCAGCAGGCGGTTGCGGGATGGTGCGACGAGGGAAACGAAGTGGTTGTGGGCCTCGTTAGCCCAGCCGATGATGAGCGGCGAGGCGACCTCGCCGAGACCCTCGGTTCGCACGCAGGCGCCTCTGTCGTGGCGCAGCGGTAGATACAGACCGCAGCTAGAGTCTTCACGGGCCATGGCCTCGGGCTCGTCCAGCAGTAGAATGGGCCGCCGCAGGACGTTGGCTAAGCCCAAAATGTGCTCGGGCCCGAGCCAGCGCCCGGTGAGCGCGCCGCGCACCGGGGCGGCCTCGGCCACAACGCCATCCCAAAAGGACGCGAAGGTCTCCTCGTCCATGCCGACGCCCAGGATGCCGCGATAGAAGTCGGCGTGCTCGCGCAGCTCGCGCCCGAGCTCCTCGCGCAGCTCGTCATAGAGCACCTCCTTGCCCACGAGGCATCTCGACACGGCGTGCGGCAAGCACGAGCCATCGGAGTCCACTTTAACGGGCACGAGCTCCACGCCGAAGTCCTCGCGCAGCCGCTGCAGCGTCCCGGCCAGGTAAGTCTCGGCGCCGCGGTCGCGCAGGTCCTTGTCCTCGATCTCCACCACCGACGGCGCAAAGTCGAACTCTCGCAGCGCGCCCTCGCCTACCACTGGCCGGCCCTCTGCGCCCGGCACGAGCGCGCCCAGAGCCCTGCACTCGAAGCACATCTTGCGTAGCGTGCGCGAGCGACGCGCGAGCGAGTTTGCGAAGACAGAGGCAAGAAGCGGCAAGAAGAGCCTGCTTCTGTGCGCTTCTGTGCTTCTGACAAGATCGCGGACCCGGATGGACACGTGTGTGCGAGCGTGTGCGCCGATGGCGAGCCGGGCGAGCCCACCTCGCAGCACCTCGCAGCGGCGCGAGCTGACTTGAAGACGAGGCGCTATAAAAGCAGCAAGCGCTTGCAAACTTGCGATGACGGCCCACCAACCAACCAACCAACCATGGCGAGTCGAAGAGGTAGGCCTCCAAAAGGCATTGATCACATGGACATGACAGCCGGGACCTAGGCGGCTGCTTCGCCGCCATGGCCAGTCCGAGTTGTCATCGCACGGCAGGACCAGCCGCCACTGGCAGTGCACTGCAAGCCACTGCGATGATAATTAGCCACCACTGCGATGATAAGCGTGGCGAGTGGTGGCCAACGTGAGCCACTCGTCTTGCCCGGGCCGCCTGCCGCCGCCAGCCTCACAGCGGCGAGGTGGGCTCAGTCGTTGTCGTTGTCCTAGTCGGTCAGCCAGCAAACTCAGCCTGTGCCGGCGGGCCAGTCGTGCCGCGCTTGCGCCGCGGCAGCGCCGCGGCCTCGCCGGCCGGCACTGCAATGTTCGATGGAGACGAGTGAGGCGCGCGCGCTGAGGCGCGCGGTGCGCGCGCCGGCGGTGGCAGCGTACGCGTCGTCGGCGGCGGCGCTGGCGCTCTTCGTGGCCAGCTGGGTGCTGCATGTGACGCCGCTGGCGAGCCGGCGGTACGTGGTGCTGGTGCGCGGCGCGCTGTGGACGCAGGCGGTGCGGCTCGGGCTGGGCGCCGCGGTGGCGTTCGTGCAGACGCTGGCGGTGCGGCAGACGCGCAAGCTGGCGGAGCTCAACCGCGAGGCGCGCAATGACAGGCCCTTCGTGGTGGGCGCCGAGGAGCTGGCAGCCTCTCGGCCCGGCGGGCTCTCGCTGTATCTGTGGCTCGTGCTGCTGCTGGCCATCGGCAACGCGCTGTGGGTGGTCGAGTTCGCCACGGCGTTCTTGCTCACGAGTCTGGCAGCGACGCTGGATGAGCTGCGCGGCGATGCGAATGCGCTCGGCGTGTACCTGGGCGGCCTCGGCTGTATGTGGCTGAGCGTGGCGCTGCGCCTGGTGTCGAGCGCGCTCTGGGTGCGCTGGGCTGGCGTGTACGGGCGCGACCGCTTCATGTGGTTCGTGCACTACCGGCTGCGCGTGACGAGCACGCTGCGGTGGGTGCTGTGCGGGTGCTTTTGTCGATGGTCGTACATGTGGGGCGCGCGCGCGCGTGATGCGGTGCTGCCGGAGGTGTTTGCGCAGGACGAGCTCACGGGCGCCGCCACAATGATGGCTTATGTGCTCAACTACCGGTCCCTGGGGCTGCGCCGCTTTGAGATGATGGGCCTGCTCAGCAAGCTGCTTTACGACGAGTCTCGGCGGCTGCAGGCCGAGAAGGAGGCCTTTCTGCGGCGACTGGCCGCCGAGGCGCGGCGGAGTGCGGCCGAGGACGTGGCCGAGGCCGAGGCCACGGCTGCCGGGCCGGCGCCGCTGGACCGCGACCGGCGTCGCTGGAGCGCCGGCAACGCGCTGCAAATGCCGACGGGTCTCCTCAAGCGCCTGTTGCGCAGCGAGTCGCGCGTGCCGCAGCAGCCGGACCTGGGGCCGCTGCGCGCGCGCCTCGAGAAGGCGCTCGACCTGAACAAGTTTGCGCTCGCGGCCTACACGGGCATGCTGCTGGACGCCGAGCGCTGCTGGTGCTGTTTCATTTTGCAGTGGGGCTACACACAGCGCCTGTGCTGGCCCTGTGCGGCGCGGCGCTACCGCCGCCACGGCCGCGTGCGGGGCGACAATTGCGCCTCGGGTCACCGCACCAAGTTCCTCGACTACCTGGCCGAGGATGACGTCCTGCTGCACGAGGGTCGTGTGGGCCAGCGCGCCTGCCGCGTCGCCTATCAGCTTGTCACGCGCGGCGGCGGCCCGGGCAGCGAACACCACGCGCGCGGCCGCCCGGGCTCTGGCGCCGGCGCGCGCGAGGTCGTCCTGGCCATCCGCGGCACGGAGGACCTGGACGACATGATCACGGACTCGCTCATGTGGCCGTGTCGACTCCCGGCGCCTGAGCTAGGGTTGCCCGAGGGCGCGCACGTGCACCTGGGCGTGCTGCTCTGCGTGCGCAACCTTTTGCGCGAGGTGGCCGCCAGCCTCGAGGCCGTGGCCGCCACCGCGCCACCCGGTGGCCCGGTCTACGTTGTGGGCCATTCACTGGGCGCCAGCGTCGCGGCGCTCTTCGTGGCAGCTGTGCGCAGCGACCGCGAGCGCTTCCCGCACCTTGCGCGGGCGCAGGCCGTGTGCTTCCAGCCTCTGCCCTGTGTTGACGCCCTAGGCCTCGAGCACCTCGCCAATGCGGCGCCCGAGGCCATCCTCAGCCTGCCCTTTGCCGACGACGTCGTGAGTCGTCTCTCTCTCCAGCGCCTGCACAGCCTCAGTCGCCGCGTCGAGGCCATGCGCTCCAACGCTGACGGCGCGCTGGACAAGGCCATCCGCAACCGCTTCGCCGCTTCCTGGTACGCGCTCCGCTTTGGCATCTTTGTCCCGCTCAGCTGCCTTTGGCAGGGCCGAGACCGTATCTCACGTGTCGAGGACCACGGCCGCCGGGCCAAGCTGCCCAAGCCAAGTCCGCTAGCACGCGTCGCCTCTTCTTCCGAGGATCTCCTGCGCGGGGTGGACGAGGTCGCGGCCAGCAAGGAAGGCGAGGAGACTGCGCCGCGCCAACGCCCTCGCGCGCGGGCGCCACTCCAGTCGTCTGACGACGGCTTTGGCCAGGAGAACGCCTTCGTGTACCCGCGCCTCTACATTCCCGGCGACCTCGTGCACATCCAGCGCCACCATCTTCCTGACGGCACAGATATGTTCATCGCCCGCCCCGCACGTGCCAATGACCGTGCCTTTGCCGACATCGTCCTCTCCAAGGACATGTTTGTCGACCACATGCCCTGGCGTCTCGCCTCGGCTCTCGCCGACGTCTTGGGCTTTGAGTTCAAGCGCAAGGCGTTCCTTGGCCCGCAACCAGCAGGCTCTAACGCTCCTCCTCCCCGTGCCATGACCCGTTCAGGTGGAGACGTTGCTCTCGCCGGCAACGACACGATTTCGCACGAGGGCAAGGCCAACTGTCCATCCGAGGAGCTTCAGGATCTCGAGCACGGCGCAATGGTCGATATACTTGAGGAGGAACAATCCATCGCTGAGGACAAGGAAGACGATGGCCACAGCGATGACAACGACGACGCTACGTTGAGGGACAGCGAGGAGGACGAGGACGAAGTCGGGAGCCATGCCCCCCTCACGCTCGTTTGAACAGGTACGTTTGTGCACGCACTGCAGCAGAGAGAGATGGGGAGAGAGAGGGAGTTGGGGGGGCTGGCGAGGCCCGGGTTCTCCGTGTCGTCCCATGAAGAAATCATTACACTGCTCGAGGCGAGGGCTCGACCAGGCACTCGCCGCAAACGTGAAGATAACTTTGCTCATGCAGGATAGGTATGAGGATGACATGGGGGGAATCCCGGGTTGAAGCGAATCGGAAGGGTGCTTTACGAAGGAGAATGAGTGGCTGACCTCTACGCTGCAGTGACACAGCTTGTATCAACCTTGTACAAAATGTTTGTAGCATGGAACTACCACCAGAATTTTGCTTTTTGCTTTCTTGCAGATTATCAAGACTGAAGAACGAACTTCGGTCGCCGGTGGACTCCATGGGCACCATTCAATGACCCTTTGGTCGGCCTTGTTCACCACGCGCCTTGAACATGAAGTGGTCATGGCTATTCAAGGCAACGTGTCGACAGACAGAAGAAAGAAAAGTGCACACTCGCCTTCTTCATTTGCCGTTCAAGGCCACCACATGCCGTTCAAGGCCACTACGTGCCGCTCAAGGCCGTCGCGGGCCGTTCAAGGCCACCACGTGCCGCTCAAGGCCACCACGTGCCGTTCAAGGCCATTGCATGCCGCTCAAGGCCATCTGATGCCGCTCAAGGCCGTCGCGGGCCGTTCAAGGCCGTCGCAGGCCGTACAAGGCCGCCACGTGCCGCTCAAGGCCACCACGTGCCGCTCAAGGCCGTCGCGGGCCGTTCAAGGCCACCACGTGCCGCTCAAGGCCGTCGCGGGCCGTTCAAGGCCACCACGTGCCGCTCAAGGCCATCAGATGCCGCTCAAGGCCACCACCTGCCGTTCAAGGCCACCACGTGCCTTTCAAGGCCACCACGTCTCAAGGCCATCAGATGCCGCTCAAGGCCACCACGTGCCTTTCAAGGCCATCTGATGCCGCTCAAGGCCATCTGATGCCGCTCAAGGCCATCAGATGCTGCTCAAGGCCACCACGTGTGCATTTGGTCAGAACAGAAAAAGAATAACAGGACATGCACGCTTCTTCTTCTCTCTAGCTAGCCAGAATGTCGAGCAAACTTTGCAAGCCGCGCTGTCACCTTGCACGCGCGAGCGATTAGTTAGAAGCGACACCCTTGTCCTGGTTCATCTTCTGGCGCTGCTCGAAGAAGAGCTGCCAGCGGGGCTTCTCGGCCTCGGCGTCGCCAACGGGCTTCTTGGAGGCGTCGGCCGGCGCGGCATCCCAGCTCTCAATCTTGGGGCCCGCCTCCTCGAAGAGCGGGCTGGCGAGGTGGCCAGGCTGCACGTAGTAGTCGTTCACGCCGGCCTTGGCGTAGTAGTGGTCAACCTTGTAGCCACGCTCGCGGTGCAGGGTGGGGTTGACACGCCACTCGCGCTGATGCTTGGCGTTCACATGGTTGCGCACCGGGGTATCGACGCCGTCGACGATGTGCACGCCGGTCTCGGTGCTCTCGCTCGGCTCCGCCGACTTGGGCACGCGGTCCGTGACTGAGTGCAGCCACGGATGCCACGTCGGCGAGATGTTGGACGCATCCCAGAGACTGGCGTGCGCCAGCTTCGCGGGCTCCACCCACCGGTGCTGGCCTGCGTTGGTTGCATCCAGGTTAGTCGATCATCCAACAGAGAATCAACGCCCAGAAGCCGGCCGGATCGAGCACGAGAGCGGATTGCTTGCACGAGCGAGCAGACGAGCGTCTCTGGTCAAGCGAGCACATGTGCGTCCCTGATCAAACGAGGCTATGTCGCCCACGCCCTCATCGTCGCGCGCCATGCTCTTTTCTCGCTCTGCTCGCGCACTCTTGCTCTCGCGCTCTCGTGTCGCCCCCCCACCCCCTGCACGTCCAACAACCTACCGTAGGGCTCGTTGAGGTTCTCAAAGTACTTGTTGCCAAACTCGTCCGTGCCGACGTGCGTGCCGAACTTGATCTGCTTGAGCTGGTAGTACTTGCGCACCGTCTCGCGCAGCCCCCACTTCTGCACGGCCTTGATGTAGTTCATCTCGGCCGCCTGTGCCGCCTGTGCCGCCTGTGCCGCTGCCGCCGCCGCCGCTCTTCCGCCGCCGCCGCGCCGTCCGCCGCCGCGCCAGCCGTCGCCGCCCCGCCGCGCCCGAGCCGAGCCGAGCCGAGCCGAGCCGCGCCGCGCCGTCCGCCGCCGCCGCGCCCAAGCCGCACTGCCGCCTGCCGCGCGCAGCGGCCGCGCGCGCGAGGCGCCGAGGAGAGGCAGAGGCAGGCAGGCAGGCAGGCACAGGCGCAGGCGCAGGCAGGCGCAGGCAAGCAGGCAGCCACACGCCGCGGCGAGGACGCACGCCGCGGCGAGGGCGCGCTCGCCGCGCGCGGTCTCGTGCACGACTCGGCCTCGGTCGGCAGCGCACACCACGTGTGCATGGGCGTGCTCGCGCACTGCCGCGGACGCCGCGGACGCCTTGTCTGGGTTGTCTGGCCTTGTCTGGCCTTGTTTGGCCTTGTCTGGCTTGTCTGTCTGTTTTGGTGTCTGAGGGCGTCTGAGGTGAGCCTGTGGGAGTGCGGTGCCACAGTCTAATAAGAAAAGATGCGGAGTTAGGGCCCGGCCGGCCACTACAGGCTGGCCGAAGACCACAAGCACGCACGCGGCCAGGCACGGCACGCTCAACGTGCTCAAGTCTCAAGCTGACCAAGCCAGGCTCGTGTTGGTTGGTTGGTTGGTTGCTCGCGTCGCGAGCGAAAGCTCGACCATGCTGGCTGCGCTTGTCGGTCATGTCGACCCCTGCACGTCGCAGCGTGGGCCCACTGGCAGTCTGGCCGAGAGCACATGTGCGCGTGCAGACGACGTGCGCCGCTCACGATGCTCGCTCTTGGTCCGCTCGGCGGCAAGGTCCGGCAAAACTCGGCAAGCCGAGCCGAGCCGAGCCAAGCCAGGTGCAATGCTTGCAAGGCTTGCAGTCAGCACCGCGCAGTGCACGGCAGCGCCGCGCAACCAGGCTGCAACGATGCCGCTCCAGCGGCCAGAGGGCCCGGCTCCGGCGGCAGCGTGGCACGCTACACGACTTCTGCCAGAAGCAAAGCAACGGGCTTCGAGCTTGCTGCAGTGGCCGGGGCCGCCACTGGCCGCCGCCTGGCCAGCCTGCCAGTGTGACTGTGTCCTTGCCAACCTCAGCCCTGGCGTCGCCGTGGCTGATCTCGGGGGCCGCTGACAGTGAACGAATGCAGGCAAGAACAACACTGAGCCGCCCACTCTCTGTCAGTCCGCAGCCAGGCGCGGCGCACCGACTGGCCGCGGTGACTTGAAGCGAGCAAGCACGCGAGCAAGCGAGCGAGCAAGCAGCCAGAAAGGGACAACCGCTGAGATCTTCGCTCGAGCAGACGGCGCCGCGTGGCTTGCCGCCCTTGCCTGACAGTGGGCGCCGCGGCGACCACGCGCTCCTCGTGCGCAATCGCTTCGCGGCGGAGCCACCACCGGCGCGCGCTGACGGCCGCCTTCCGACTGGACCCGGCTCGACGGCCCAGCGCCGGGCGCTCGCTCTCACAGTCCGTGCGCTCGGCAGACCGCAAAGCCCGCGCCGACGCTGCGCGCCGCGGCGCCGAGGAGGCGAAAGGCGAGGCGACGCGCTCGCTCGCGAGGGCGCCGCGCGCACGCGCCGTCTCGCTGTCGCTCGCCCCCTCGCTTCCGCCCGCCCTCGCGCGCGCTCGGCCGGCCGGCCGGCCTGGCGCGGCCTGGCGGACGGCGACGGCCGCTCTCGGCGCTGCGCCGCCATCCTCACGCTCCCACGCAGAGCCCAGGATTGGGCGAGTTTCGGCGGTCTCTGCTGCGCTGCGCTGCGCTGCGTGGTGCGTGCGCGGCGCTGCGCGGCGGCGCGCGGCGGCGGCCAGTCGCCTGCGCGCGCCCGCGCGCACACGCGCTCGACGTGGCGCCATTGTCGTGCACAGGTCGCAAGCCAGCGTCCGTCAGCATCGTTTTGTACGCGGCGCTCGTCTCCGTCTTGGAGCAGACGGTCCGCTAGCTAGCAAGCTAGCTAGCTAGCCGGCTAGCTCGGGGGAAACAGCATGGGCAACATCCACGTGTTCACGGAGGGGGATGTGCACGACTGCGCCTGGTACCTGGCCGCGGGCAAGGAAGCGTGCTCCGGGCACGGGCGCTGCGTGGCGGTGAGCCCGCCGCAAACGGAGCTGGAGCTCTCGCACGTGTGCCAGTGCGACCCTGGGTTCACGGGCGCCAACCACTGGGTGTCGGCGGAAGGCCTGGACTGCCACATCAACACGAGCGCGGTGCGCGGGCTATGGGGAACGCTGCTGATGCTCATGGTGATGGTGTACTTCTTCTATTTTCCCTACTTTTGCAAGGGGCTGGCCCAGTTCAACACGTCGCAGACGCTCAAGTTGGCGCACAGGGGGCGCGCACGCAAGTTGTCCGAGCATAAGACGCTGCTCTCGCTCATGGTCTTCTTTTATATCACGGCGCCCTGCATGATCGTGCTCTGCGGCGTCATGCTCGTGAACCCGCTCACCATGCATCTCGGCTATGAATGGACGCCCACCCTGCTCTGGTGGTTTATTCGCTCCATGTATTACGTGAGCGGCACGCTGTATCAACCGGCGCTCGTCCGCATGCTCCTGGGCAAGCACTCGCTCTCGCGCACCTCGGGCGTGCGCACGACGCGCCTCTCGCAGCTCGTGTGCGCCGGTCATTGGATCATTGGCGCCCTGGGTCTGGTCGCCGTGGCCGCCAACGACCGCCGCGTGCGGGTTCTCACCTGGGCGCCCTGCATGCTCGGCTTCTCCGCGCTCAACCTCTTCGATGGCCTCATTGGGCTCTACAACAAGCGCACGCTCTCGGCGCAGCTCAGGCGCGACTACGAATTCCTTCGGGACGATGAGATCAAGGCCACCATGCAGCGCCTCGAGGAGGTCCAGAATCACGTGACCAGGGGTGCGCTCCTGCATGCGTTTCTGCACACCCTCTTTGCTGTCATCCCATTCTTCCGCGACTACTACGACTACGTGCTCCCCATGTCTTGGTCGGCCAACATTCCAGGCCTCGCGCGCGGCGTCGTGCGCACCCTCATGGTGCAGATCAAGAGCCAAAACCTGCGCCAAGGCATGCAGACGCTCATCTCTGACGTCAACAAGGAGAGCGGCAACGCCACCGTGTCCACCGTCGTCCAAATCTCTCGCACGGATGACGATCGTCTGCTCGCCGTCGGGGCTCGTTTCCGCGGCAATGCGCGCCTGGCCTCCAGCCAGGTCACCACGGACGGCACGCGCTCTACGAACTCCACTGTCGACGGTGCTGTCTTTCCTGCTGATGATGGGGACAGCCCTCAAGTCAGCCTCAAAATTGGCGACGACGACGACGACGACAACAACGACGACGACGATGGCAGCGCCGGCGCCGGCGACCTTGACGACGATGGCAAGAGCTCCAGGAATCGCCGCCCAGCCGCTTCCAGCGCGCTCGTCGAGATCTGAGCTGTTCGCCTTGCCGAGTCTGGCAAGCAACGGCGCTTGGCAGCTCTGCCCACTGCTTCATTATCATTTCAAAATTGCGCTTCACACGCACACGCTCGCTCGCATGGCGCGACTGCGGCACGGCAAAGCGCAACGTACCATTCTTCTCTTTTTCCTTTTCTCATCGCCAGCTTCGGGCACGGGGCACGGACGGTTCATCCCAACTGCCTTGCTGTCCTTTTCTTGCAGTGCAGTGCACTGCAGCGCGCGGCGACGACCCCGCTGCGTCTTGTCGGTGTTGTCAACGCTTCTTCCTTCCACTGCCACCGTGACTCCAGCCAGGTTGCGCAATCGCAAGCGGTGCGGCGCGTCACGCGAGTCCTCGCGCTGCGACCAGCAGCACTGCACTGGCAGTTGGTGTGATGGCCACCTGGCCAGCGAATTGGCCGCCGCGAAAAGTCTGCGCCGCGAGGCACAACACTTCCAAGTTGAGCGCGCCAGCGCCGCCCAGCCCCGGGAGCACGGAAACACTGTTGCGTTGCCGCTGCGCAGACGGGCAAGGCAAGCGCAGCCCAAGGCAAAACCTCGAGAGCTCGCTCACGAAGGCTCGCAGAACCTATCCATCCGCCTGGCCACCGCGCGCTCCGGCAACTCGCGTTCGCGCCCTGCTGCGCGGCGCGCCGGCTGCCAGCGGTGCGCGCGTCGCTCGCCCATCGGCAAGCGGCAGGTCGTCGTCGCCGGCATGACGCGCAGCGATGCGTCTGCCAGCCTCGAGTACGTGGCACCTGCCTTCTTCGAGGCCAGGGCTGGCAGGCGTGACCCTGGTTGGACGCCCGGGCCTGCGCGGCGCGGCTCGTACCCGCTCCGCCGCAGACGCAAGAAACATGCACGCAGGCAGGCAGCCCAGGCCTGGCGAGGTGGAGGACTAACGAACCACACGCGGCTTCAACTACGACACAGGATTCGTGGCACTGCGCTCACAGATGGCCGTGATCTGGACGCCGTGGTAGCGGCGCTCAGGGATCGGGCGCTGCGCTCACTCATGTACGTCACGTGGCCGCCGCGCCGGGCAGTGCCAGCAGGCGCACATTAACTGACTCGTGCGGCGCTTCAAAACAGCTTGTTCAAGAACCGCCTTGGGCCCGCCGGGACGCGTGCCCTCGCCGCAGCCTTGGCTCACAACACCACGCTCCGCTCGCTCGTGTACGTCCGGCGGCTAGGGGTGGCGCCTTGGACCAGGCGAGACTAACGCACGCGCTTCTCGGCATCCAGAATCGAGGACAATGATGCGGGCGACGAGGGCGCCGAGGCGCTGGCCGTCGCGCTCGAGACCAACAAGACGCTGCGCACGCTCTCGTACGTCTCGAAAACCGGGTTCAAGATGCACGTATCACTGACGCCGTCCGTGTGCAGGCTCCCGGGCAACGGCATTGGCGACAGGGGCGCCAGCGCCCTGGCGTCCGCAGTCGCGCGCAGTCCCTCGCTGCAAGGGCTCGTGTAGGTTCCGAGCGGGCCAAGACGCCTCTGGCATGGTGATCTGATCGTTTGTGGTGGCCACTGTTTCTAACTTGCGCGCGCCCACATGCACGTGCCTACACGTGGCACGCACAGGCTGAGGTACAATAACATCGGCGACGAGGGCGTGCGGTCCCTCGCAGGCGCCCTCGACGGCAGCCTCCTGGAGCTCGAGTACGTCGCTTCCTTGGTGTTGGCGGGTTGTCTACACGCCCTGGAACACGCGAAGTAGGGATGGCTGACCGAATGACGCGCGCAATCCTTCAATGCAGCCTCGCACAGAACTGGATCGGCACGGGGGGCGCCCGCGCGCTGGGGCTTGCGCTTCTCGCGCCCTCTGCGACGCTCGCCAGACTCCGGTACGTCTGCACGAGGCGGGCGTGCCCGGCCCCTTGTCGACCGGGCGGCTGACCTCGTGATCGTCGCGCAGGCTGCAGAACAACAGCATTGGCGACGAGGGCGCGCGCGAGCTGGCTGCCGCGCTCGCGGGCAACTTCAGCCTCCTGTCACTCAGGTACGTGCTCGCTCGCATGGGTCTGCGCAGTGCTGGCAGCGGCGTGCTGGCAGCGGCGTGCACTCGCCAGCGATCGCTGACGTCTTGCCTCGCCCAGCCTCTGCTACAACAGTGTCGGCGTAAGCGGCGCGCGCTCTCTGGCGCGCTCGCTTGCGGTGAACGCCTCGCTCAAGGAACTGAGGTACGTCTTCGCCTTTGGCATACATCACGACGACGGCAACTAAGTTCTATAACGACGCACACCCGAGCAGCCTCCGTGGAAACCTCATCGGCGCGGAGGGAACGCGCGCGCTGGCGGACGTCCTTCGAGAGCATGTCTCGCTGGCAGCACTCAAGTGAGTTGGTTGTCCTCTTCTTGGGCTCGCGAGCCTGTGCCGTGCTGTGTGCTCACGCCACTCTCTGGTCTGGACACGGCGCAGCCTGCAGGACGCCCGCGTGGGGGCGCAGGGCGCGCAGGCGCTCGCCGTGGCGCTGCAGGCGAACGCCTCGCTGAGCAAGTTGCTGTAGGTTGAAGGTCTCTCTTGTGCTGTGCTAGCAACGTCTCTTGCGACCGACCGTATCGGACTCACACCGCACAACGCAATGACCGTTCCGCACGCGCTCAGGCTGCGCCACAACCACGTGGGCGACGAGATCGCCCAGGTTATGGCGGACGCCTTGGTGCACAACGCCACGCTCACCGAGCTGGAATACGACCGGCTCCCGCACCAGCAGGACCTCGGCGAGGCCATCGCGCAGCAGCTTGCGCTCAACAAGGAGCTTGGGGCGCGCGTGGCTCGTCTCGCCGGTTTGCGGCGCGCCATGACCAACCTCGGCGCCGCGTTCGACGTCGCCGTGCACCTCAACCTGCCCGGCACCTTGCCCCCGTCCACGTCGTTTACGTCCTCCACGGACGGCGCCATCAACGCCGACGCCGGTTCTCCAGAGCCGACCGTGGCCGACTTGAACAAGACGCAGCGCGCTCGTGCGCTTGACGAGGAGATCGCCTCTCTCGTGGCCCAGGCCGACCGTCTGTCGGCCTGTGTGCCGCTCCTTGGCGCCTTTATGCACCGATCAAACTTTTGACAGTGAGTGCCAGTGAGTGAGCCCATTTTTTCATGTCATACAAACGATGACGCCGCCATAAGGCTGGCGCGTGGTCGGACACCGCGTCCGCGGGGACCTAGCCTGCAGGGCAGGCTGGCTGCAGCTAGCTTGCTACCGGCGCACTTTCGTCGTTACCGCCGCAGTTACGACGCCTGGCACGACTGGCAGGGCGATGCCTCCGAGTCATGCCTCTGTCAAGGGTCCAACGGCCGAGCGCGCGCGCGCGCGCCGCGCGCGCGTGTGGCGTGCCCAAGGTGTGGCGCTCGCCTGAAGCGTCAGCGGTGGCTGCCAGTGCACTTCACCGTGGGTCCGTCCAACGGAGGGCGGCGCCGCCACCGCCACACCGGGCGTGCGTCCCACTGCATTTATTGATTTGGCCGTGGCGCGGCGCCGTGGCCGCCTCGCCAACCCGCGCTTTGCCACCGCCGCTGGCGCGGTCCTTTCTTGCTTTCTTTCAAGCCATCCCAGGCTCTTTCAGCTTTTCTTCCTTTTCGCTGACTGCGCTGCACGCGCCGCACAACTCCCTCAGCTCCTTTTCGCTCGGCGGCGCGGCCTGCGCGCCGGCCCGGCCCGCGCCCGTGCCTGGTGCCGCCCGTCACCGCCTTCGCCCGCAGGAGCGGCGCCGCGCCGCACCCGCGCCCTGGCAGGCGCGCGCAGCGCGCGAGCGATGGCGAGCGAGCGACCACGCCCCGCGACTCGGAGCACAACGATCGATCGACCAGCTGGCAGAGGCTGCTTGGCAGTGCTTGCCAAGCTGGCGACTCAAACGATACGAAGCGCCGCCCGTCACGCGCGGCCAGGCCGCAATCGGAACTTGGCGAGGCAAGCAGTACCTCAGCTGGCAGGCGCTGGCGGGCCACAGCGCCGCTGCCAGGCAGGCAAGGAAGCAAGGGAAGCACACTGGCTGGCAGCGCTGCAGTGGCAAGCAAGCAAGCAAGCACTGGCAGGCAGTCGGAGTCCAGCCCTGGCTGGCTGGCAGCCACGACTCGGACTCGGACTCGGACTCGGACTGGGACTCGGACGAGCTCAGCTCGCTCCTCTCGCTCCTAGTCGTGAACTGGCGTAAAATCAATTTCCGTCGCGAGCGAGCGGCCAGGCCGAGGAATCCGCCGCGCCCGCCAGCCGGCCTGCGGGCGCCAGCTCCCGCCTCTGTCTTGCCTCCGCGGCTTCCTGCCGGCGCCGCGCCGCGATCCTGTGGCCTTTTTGGCCAACCTGCGCAGCGCAGTGCAGGCTGCCGCTGCGCGCTGCGGCGGCTGCGCGTCTTTCTTGGCGCTCGCCTCCTACCAACCCGCCCGGCCTGCCTGCCAAGAAACGAAACGAGACGCGAGGAGACCAACTTGCAAGGCAGCCTTGCAGTGCCACGCACGCCGCCGGCCACGCCACGCCACGCCACGCCACGCCCGCCGCCGCTCGCCACCTCGCCGCCCCAGCTCGCCGGTTGGCCCGCCATCGCCGCGGCGGCCGCGTCCACGGCGGCGGCCCTCTGCGATCTCGGCTCGGCTCGGCTCCTGGCGGCGCTCGCTCGCAGGTTAGTCGCCCTCGGGCAGCAGCCAGCTGAGGCCGGGCGCGCGCGGCCGCGTACGCGCTCGAATCGATTCGAAGCAGTCGAATCGAGAGCGAAGGCGGAGCGAGGCGACGCTGCGGCTGCGCCCGGCAGCCGTCGCGGCCATCGCGCCCCGCTCGCAGGCCGCCCGCGCGCGCTCGTAGCCCCCCTCTCCCTCTCTCGGCGGACAGCCCCGCGTCAAGGCGAGCGAGCAGGCAGGCAGGCAGGCAGGCAGGCAGGCAGGCAGGCCGGGCCAGCCGGGCCAGGCCGCGCAGCCGCGCGCGCGAGGTCGGGGCGGCGGCGGCGGGCCGGCGGCGCGAGCGAACGGGGGAGCGGGCGCGCGCGCGCGCGGGCCCGAGCCGCCGCGTGCGGAGCCCGTGCGCGCCCTCGCTCGGCCGCGGCGGCGCCCGTGCGCCCTCGCTCGCTCGACTCCATTCCTCCATCCCTCCCTCCATCCGTGTCTCGCCTCTCGTCTGTGTTCGCGCGCGAACTCAACCCAAGTCAACGCGGCGCAGACTCCATTCCCAGCGACCAGGTCCGCGCGCGGCGGCGGCGGCCAGCGGCGAGCGGCGGCGGCGCGGCGACGCGCTCGAGCAGCGGCGCAGGAGCGCGGCGCGGCGGCGCGGCGCGGGGCGCAGAGGCGCAGCGCGGCGCGGCGGCGCGGCGGCAAGAGCCCAGCGCCGAGCGAGGCGACGGCGTCGCGGGCGCGCGCCCATTTGCCTTGCTCTGCGCGAGCGGGCTAGCTAGCTAGCAGGGCCTGCGCTACACGCGGCGCGGCGCGGCGCGAGGCCGGCACCCAGCCTGACCGGAGCGCGCGCGCGCGGCAGGCAGCGCAGTCCTCGAGCGCAGAGCTCGCGCAGAGCTCGCGCAGAGCTCGCGCGCGCAGCGCCCGCCACCGGAGCGAGCGTCCGCGCCGGCAGGGGGAAAACAAGCAAAAGGAGGCAGGGAGGGCACACGCGCTCGCCCGCCCCGCCGAGCGCGCTCGAGCCCCAGGCCCTCCGCCAGGGCCAGGGCCAGCGCCAGCGCCAGCGCCGGCGCCGGCGCCAGCGCCAGCCAGCGCGTCGCCGCAGCGCGCGCGCGCCTCGCATGACGGCTGTCGAGGCCATGGTATCCCCTGGTAGAGACGCAGCGGGCGAGGGCTCGGGCGCGGCCACCCTCGGCCAGCTCGGCCACTTGCGCAACCTCGGGTCCGCGCTTTCGTACCAGCACCAGCACCAGCAATCAGCCGCGGCCCCTCTGCACGCGCTGCGGCCCGCGCTGGGCTACGCAGACGAGGAGCCGCCGACCGCACTGCGCAGCGCGAGCGGGAGCGGGAGCGGCGCCAATGACGAGCCCACCACGCCCGTGTACGAGACGGGCCAGCGCAAGCGGCCCTTTCCCGGCGCCGGCGCGCCCACGCCGCTCGACAGCCTCTCCATTGCGGCCGCGCGCCTGTCCAACCTGAGCAACGGGTCCGGCCCGCGGCCGTCCGTGACGCCGCCGCTCGCGCCCGCCTCGGCGCAGGCCGCCAAGGCCGACGCGCTCGCCGTCGGCGACCGCGCGCCCAGCTTCTCCAACCTGTCCATCTTTAGCAACTTCGTCCCGGGCGGCGGCCAGCGCGGCTCGGGGCTCAGCATGCTTCTCGCCAACAGCCAGCAGCCTCAGACTCAGGCGGGCGCTGGCGCCAGCACCGGGCTCCGCGCCGGCGCTGCCGCGCCTTCCTTCGCCACCGGCGGCTCCCAGGCGCTCCAGGCCTCAGCGCAGTCGCAGGGTGGCGACGCGGCGCTGCGCTACACCAACCTCAGCGCGGGCTTTGACCGCCACTCCTCGCTCTCGCAGCACCCCAACGCGGCCCGCCTCACCACGCTGCTCCTCGACGCGCGCCAGTCCAACCTCACCGATCAGCTTCACCGTTTCTCCAACCTCGGCGCCTTCGGTACCGGTGGCGGCTCGTCTTCGTCGTCCTCGGCGGCGCTCGGCGCCTCCACCTTTGCAACCGGCACGGGCTTTTCGACCGGCGCCGCCTCATCGTCCGCGCCCTTTTTCACTGGCGGAAGCAGCAGCAGCAGCAGCAGCAGCAACAACAACAACAACAACAACAACGTCAACACGGCCAGCTCCGTCATCACCAAGGCCTCGGGCTCATCGTATTCGGCGTCCTCGCCTTCGGAGAGCGTGCGCACCAGCGGTCTCAGCCTCGGCGAGTACGGGATCCCAGCGCTCAGCAGCAAGGAGCCCGTCAAGGCGGAGCTGACCTCGGACAGCACCAAGACGCCCTCCAACGCGCGGCAGGACTCCATGTTGTCGCTCAAGTCCAGCGGCGGCAGCAGCAGCCGCGAGACCTCGCCTCGCGGCACCGTCGACTCGGACGCGGGCGGCCGTCAGGACCGCGTCGACTTCTCGGCCGGCCTGCACTCGCTCGAGCTATTTCTGAAGTTCGTCACGGAGGAACCGGACCCCAAGGACCCTGCCAGGAAGATCATTGACACTTCGCAGATCCTCAGCAGCGAGTGTTACGAGGCCTGGATCAACTCGCGCCGCGGCGCGCTCAAGAAGCCCGAGGAGTCCTTCCGCCGCGCTCTCACCGCACATGTCACGGGCGCCGACCGCAGGCGCCCGTTTCCGCCGCACATTGAGGCCAGCTTGCTCATCGAGTTGCGCAAGCAAAAGACCTGGCCATGTTTCGACGGTCGCATGTCCAAGAACGAGAACAAGCCCATCAAGATCGGCGAGCAGGGTTTCCGCACGCACGGCTACCACGAGCGCAAGGCCACCGAGCGAGACGCAGCGCCGCGCGGCGGCCCATCCACCTCCAACCTCGGTGCGGGCGCACCTGTGCACCCTTCCCCCTTTGGTCTGGGCGCGCCGCAAGCGCACCTCTACAACGCCGACCTGCCGCGCAGCACCTCTGGCTCCGCGCCAGCCTTTGCCACCGGCCAGCCGTCGCACGCATTCTCCCAACAGTACCAGCTGCCGCAGCACCACCAGTTGCACCAGCACCAGCACCAGCTGCCCTTTGACCAGGACGGCCGCGGCTTGTCTCTGCGCCCCTTTGCCACGGCCAGTGCCCCGTACGGCGGTCTTGGCTCGCTTCAGGCGCGCAGCAGCTTCAGCGGCCTCCCGTCGGCCGACAAGCCCGGCCCTCGGGACTCTACGCTCTCGCTTCAGGACCTCATCGCGCACTACCACCCGGCCGCGGCTCAGTCGTACTCGTCTCAGGTCGGCAATGTTTACCAGAACCACAGCTCTCCGGCCAACAAGCGCAAGGAGGCCGATACGCTTGCCATGTTTGACTCCCACCATGCCAAACGTCTCAACTATTCCCAGCTGGGCCTATGAGAAGGGGAGAGAGAGTGTGTGTCTTCCATCGCAACCATGTTGCGAGCACGTGAGCATCGCGAGCCTTTTTCTAGTTCGCTCGCGCGCTCCCTTCCTTTGCTGTGTCCTCTGTCTCATGCCCGTGTGTACACCTAGTTATCCAATGAACCAAAAAGACCCGTTCGCATTCTGTGTAGGCCTCTAGCTAGAGCTAGTCCCGTGTATTTAGGCGCTGAGGTGCACTTGAAGGGCGGCGTAAGCGACTTTTTCACAAACAAACAGCTGAGTGGCAGTCAGGGCGGGTCCCGAGAGTCACAGCACAGAGAGGACCCGTCCGAGTCCCATCGACGCAGCGAACTCGGGCTTGGCGTGCGACTCTTTCGGCCACGGCGCGTCTTCGTCTTCGCGAGGGTTCCAGAATCGATCCTGGTGGCGAGCGCCGGCCGAGCGCCTCCTCTGCACGTGGCTGGTGTCCGCCGCTAGCGCCAACCTGTTGGCGCTCGGGCGCTCGGCAGAGTCGGCACCCAGCCTTGAGGAGAGTGAGCAGGCAAGTCTGTGAAGCGGAGGGCCTCACTGTCAAAGCTCGCAGGCAAGCCAAGCAAAAACCTCTCGCGAGCGAACAAGATGCCTCGCGGCGGCGGTGGAGGCGGCGGCGGCCGAGGCGGGCGCAGCGGCGGCCATGGCGGCGGCAATGGCGGCGGCGCGCGGCGCAAGCCGCTGAGCGGCAAGCAAAAGAAGGAGGCGCTCAAGGCGAAGCGGCAGCGCAAGCAACAACGCGAGAACGAAGAGGACGAGGAGGAGGACGTGCTGGACGGCGAGGTGGAGGGCGAAGACTCGCTGCAAGATCAGGCCGAGGCCGCCGCCGTGCGGTACACGCGCGCAGGCAAGGACAACAAGCTGACCTCGCTCTTCTTGCGTGAGGAGGACGAGGACGTGCAGGCGCGGCGCCGGGACGCGGAGCTGCCGCTCGACACGAGCGCGCGCGGCCAGCCGCTCACGGCCGCAGAGGGCGAGGATCTGGGCCTGCCCAAGCGCCCGCCCTGGGACGCCAGCATGTCGGCCGAGGAGCTCGACCAGTCCGAGCGGGCAGCCTTTCAGACCTGGATCGAGAGCGTGTACAGGCGCTACAAGCCGCACGAGCTGCCGCCCTTTGAGCACAACCTCGAAGTGTGGCGCCAGCTCTGGCGCACGCTGGAGAAGGCGGACGTCATGCTGCTAGTCGCGGATGTGCGCAACCCTTTGCTGCATCTGCCGCGCGCGCTCTACGAGCACGTCACTCGCGACAAGCGCCTCCCGCTCGTCGTCTGCCTCACCAAGGTGGACATCGTCGACCAGGCGCACGTCGATCGCTGGACCACCTTTCTCGAGAAGCGCTTCCCTAACGCGCGTTTCTTCCCCTTCGCCAACCGTCCGCATGGCCCGCGCGGCGCGCACATGGACGAGCGCGGCGGCGTGCACCGCCGCCGTCGCGGCATCACCAAGAAGCTCACACAGGCTGAGGAGCGCTCCGTGCACGAGAGCTCCACGGACCTGCTGCAGGTTTGCCTCGACGTCTGCCCACCCTCCGTGCTCGAGCGCTTCCGCGACGGCGGCGCCCCGCCCATGGTGGGCGTGGCCGGCCAGCCAAACGTTGGCAAGTCCTCTGTAGTCAACGCGCTCATTGGCGAAAAAGTCGTCTCCGTCTCGCGCAGCTGCGGCCACACCAAGCACTGGCAGACGCACCTCGTCCGCCGCGGCGGCGAGGTCGTCGCGGAGCTCTGCGACTCGCCCGGCCTCATTTTCCCCGTCGTCTGGCGCGACGCCCGCGCCTTTACGCTCCCGCCGCGCCACGTGTACGAGTGCAATGGTCTCTTTCCCATCCCGCAGATTCGCGAGACCTTTAGCGCCACTCGCTTTCTTGCCGAGCACGTTCCGCTGGAGCTGCTTTACAACCTTAAGCTGGACCCTGACGACTACGGCACAGAGTGGACGCCCTACTCCATCCTTGGCAGCTTCGCGGACAAGAATGGTTATTCTGTCGAGGGCGGCGGCCCCGACTTTCACCGCGCCGGTCTTGAGATTCTCCGTGACACGGTTGACGGCCTCATTCTGCTTGCCTTTGACCCTCCGGCGGAGGAGCATGAGACGCAGCAGCAAAGTGAGCAAGAGACGCAGCATAGCGAGAATATCGAGGTTGTTGACGACAGCGACAATGACACTGACAAGGAGGACGGTCACGGCGAACACGAAGAAGAAGACGTCCAAGACCAAGAGGCGAGCGAATAATGCGAAGCTGATGTAACTTTAATTGACTTGGGTGTCGTTCGCGGCAAGGGCAATGGCCGCATGCCAACCCAAGGCAGGGGTGGGGGGCACTACAGTACCAGCATTGTCCGATTCCGAGAAAAGGCGACCCTCAACCAAGCATCATCCATCTTTTTCTTCTTCATCACAAAAGGTTCTCCGAAGCTTTCTTTCCTTTACTTGGAGGTGGCGCCCGGGGTGATGCCGGTAGCCTTGAGGAAGGCGACGTAAAAGTCGTCCGTGGCGAAGCAGTCGGGCTCCTCGTGCACGTAAAAGTTGGTGCCGAGCTGGGTGCCAACGTTGACAAAGACGCGCTCAACGCACGGCTTGACGTCCTCGATGCCGTTGGGCAGCCGCGTGGTCTTGAGCTGGCCAAGAAGACTAAAGGACTCGATCTCCAGCGCCTTCTTGGCGCCGGCCGCCGCCTGCACCTGGTACATGCGCCAGATGTAGGGCTTGCTCACGAAGTTGAGCGCCGCCGTCGTGCCCACGGCAAAGGCGCACACTGTGAAGGCGATGCTGCCACGCTGCACCGGGCTCATCTCCTGGTTGCCAAAGGCCGCCAGCAGCGGCACGCCCACCAGCGTGCAGCCGCAGCTGAAGATGCTCACGCGCTTGAGCATCTTCACCATGGGCCCGAACGGACCCTCATACACCAGCACGCGCTGCATTCTGCCTTGCCGCTGCCCCTGCCGCCCCGCCGCCTCCCTCTAGCCGCGCGCTGCGTCTCGCGCGCTCGTCTCGTGCTGCTGCGTCGCGCTCGCGGTCTCCGTGTTTGTCTGCAGCCAGCCAGCCGTCCGGCTCGAACCACAGCAACACCACTGTCTTGCTGCTGGAGTGCAGCGACTACGAGCACGTCCTGTGAGGTGAGGAACGCGAGGAACGACCACTGGCACGTGCGACACGTCTGCGACACGAGAGAGCGAGCGAGCGAGCGAGCGAGCGAGCGAGCGAGCGAGAGAGAGAGAGACGCGTGGGCCTGATCGACGGCAGGAAGGTGGTCTGCACCAGCTCGGCTGCGCTCAGATGCCATGACGCGCCCGGCGGTTCTTTTGCAAAACGCAAGCTCCTCGAGGCCCGTGCAAGTCGCAGATGGCTAACTTAGGTCCCTGCTCGACTCTGCGGGTCGGCGGCGGTCAGTTTTCGAATTGGAAACACGGCAAGGAAGCAGAGTTCAAATTGCTTGCCGACCCGAAGTTGAACTTGAACCCAACGGCGAGACCCAGAGCATGGCGGAGTCGTACGCGAGCATGCGCAAGCGCGTCAAAGGCGCCCCGCCGGAGGCAGCCAGGGCGAGAGCACGGCTCGAGGAGCGGCAGCTGCAGCTCCTGGACGCGAGTGTGTGGGTGCAGCACCGCGTGAGGAGCGTGAACCGGCACCAGGGCACGGTGTGCGTGGAACCGCTCTGCGACCCGGAGCACCTGGCCATGTACGAGGTGGTCCTGCACGATCTCGCGCCGACAAGGTCCATGACCGCACGATCGGCCTCCTCCTCGCCGGCGGCGGCACCGGCAAAAGGGGGCGATTCTGCGCGGCTCGTCTTGGCGGAGGATGTGGACCGCGGCGACGAGCTGGTGGAGGACGAGCACGGAAACATCGCGTGGGTGCCGGCCGGAGCCTCCTTGGCGACGCTGAAGGCAACGACGACACCGTTCAAGAGCAGCAGCGGGCTGTTCGCGAGCGCTGCGGGCGGGCCGACGACCATCTCGCCCGAGGACAAGCCCCGGCTGCAGCGGTCCGTGAGCATCGGGTCGGTCGGGTACCGCGGCGTGACGTCGAAAAAGGCCAAGTACCAGGCGCGCATCCGCGTGCGCGGCGACCTGCGCTATCTGGGAACCTACTTGACGGCGGAGGACGCGGCTCGCGCCTACGACGCGGCGGCGCTGCGCTTCCACGAGCATCCCGTTTTGAATTTCGACACCAACAACGACGAGGCGCAGCCACCGAACGCGAGCGCGGCGGCCCACGCGTCGGCGCAGGTCGCGGACGAGGATGAGGACACGGCGACAGACGAGAAGGTGGCTGCCAGTGCCACGCAGTGATGCTGCTGATTGTGACGGCAACTCAGACGGAGACGGTGAAACAATCAAAATGAATGCAGTCTGGTGCACTGCATGGACGCAGGCAGCCGCGTGTGACCAAAGCGTCAACTGTCAGAGGCGCGAGATGAGGTCGTCGCGCGGCAGCGCGTCGAGGCCGACGAGGCGGTACTGCGCCGGGACGACCGGGTTGAAGAGCAGCTTGAAGGCAAGGCGCGGGTCTGAGGTCCAACTGGCGACGGGCGGCTCGGCGCCAAGGTCGCGCGCCATGGCATCCATGTAAGGCAGGTAGCGCACGAAGCCACTGAGGGAGGGCTTGGTCTTGTACAGAAACGTCTCGGTGTCGCGCAGGTCCTTGTCAATGTCGGCGCGGTCCGGGCAGGGGATGAGGCCAGTGAGTATGGCGGTAGCCCAGCGGGACTGCATCTCCCCCAGGCAGGTCTCGTTGCCAAAGGAGGTGACAAACCCGCAGAGGAAGAGCGTCGGGTCGTCCGGGTGCATGCAGTTGCGGTAGAGACGCAGCCAGGGCACCGCGCGGCCGTTGTCCCAGGTTGCAAGCCTGGAGATGGCCTCGGTCTCGCGAGGGCCAAGAACCTTGTCGAGGCGCAGCGTGTAGCCGGTGCAGCAGATGATGGCGTCGGCGCGCTGGACGCCTTGGCCGCCGACCAGCGGGAGCGTGGGGCGGCCTTGGGCGTCGGGCACGACGGCGGCAGCCGGGTCCTCCGGGTCGACCGCGAGATCCGGGATGAAGCGAATGCGGCCGCGGCGCAGCTGCTCGAGGAAGTCCTCGACCTGCTTGAGGTTGGCGCTCGGGCTCTGCGGGCCAAAGACGCCCGTGGGCGGCTCCGGCAGGCCGGCGTCACGAAAGGCCTTGTTGACCGGGTACACGAGCGAAAGCAAGTAGAGCATGCGCAGTTTGGTGTGCAGGTGGTACTGCATGAAGCGCGTGCCGAGCTTGCCGTCCGTGGGGCGGCCGCGCGAGTCGCGCGTGGGGATCACCGAGGTGCCGCGGCGGCAGCTGATGCTGACGGTGATGTCATCCTGCTGGCTCAGCTCGAGCGCAATGTCAAGCGCGGAGTTGCCAATGCCCACCAGGACTACGCTCTTGCCACGGAAGCGCTCCGGATTGCGGTACTCCTTGGAGTGCAGCACGTCGATGCCGCAGTCTGCCTGCCGCAGCCGCGGCGCCCAAGGAGGCAGACTCGGGTCCCAAAGCTTGCCCGTGCAGACCATGACGGCGTCGAAGCGCTCCTGCTCGCCGTTGTCGGTCTCGACGATCCAGTTCTTGGCGGCGTGGTCTTTCTCGACGCGCCGCACGCCCGTGCCCCAGCGCACGAGCGGGCCTAGCTTGAAGTGGTCCTGGTACGCTTGGAGGTACCTGCGCACCTCGGCGTGCTTGGGAAAGATTTGCGAGGTCTTGAACGGGAACGGGAAGTCGGACAGCTCCATTAGCGGCCGTGACGAGTTGGTGAACAGGCTATCATACGCTGGGCTGTGCGCCGTCCCATGATGCCACACGCCGCCGCACGCGGCCTCACGCTCGAAGCCGACCACCTGAAGCCCTCGCTGCCGGCACCATTTGAGCGCCGTCAGGCCGACCGACCCAACGCCCACGACGGCCACGCGAGGCTTTGGGCCTTGGTCCCCGCCCATGACCCTGCTAGCTAGCTACCAGCTAGCTGCTCTTGCTGGGTGCTGCCGCTGTTGTTGCTGCAGCTGCTGCAGCAACAGCTGCTGCTGCTGCTGCTGCTGCTGCTGTCCGCACGCGCGTACAACCGCGCAGGGCTTGTTCGATCTCGCGTCGCTCACGCCTGGGCGTGCATTTGCCGACTGCTGAAGGCTCCTACTTCCTCTCAGGCTTTTCATTGAATCCACGTTTCACTGTCAGGCCAGTGGGCGGCCTGACCGGACCCGTAACGCCATTTGAACCGCCGCGAAACCGCTTGCGCAACGCACCGCGACCGTGACCCGGCAGAAGTTTGGCGCAGTACGGGCCTGTGAGTTAGCTGCTAGCAGCCGTGGTGCCGGCGGACGCGTACCTCCCCCCTGACTCACTGTCAGCCTGAGGCAGCGAGGCTGCCAGTGGCCTGCTCGCAGCGCTCGTCAGGCTGCCCGCGGGCGGGTCAAGACTTGGTCTGTGTAAGTACCCTACCATACCATGGTACCTAAGTAGCCTGGCCCGCCTGGCGAGTGGGTGATAACTAAAGTTGCAGTCCTGGCTACTTGGACACGCGCCGCATCGCTGCTGCCGCGACGCACTCTTGCACTGCAGCCAGACCAAGTTCCTCCGCGCCAGCAGCCGCAGCCGCAGCCAGAGCGCGAGCGACACGGCGAGGAGCGAGGGCGGGCCCGGCAGGCAGCACAAGCAGGCAGCGCAAGCAAGCAGCGCAGGCAAGATGCCGACGTCGGCCATGCACGAGCCGCACCCGTACGAGGTCTTCACGGAAGAGCGCGAGACGGGCGCGGCGCTGCAGCGCGTGCTGCTGGTGGTGAACCCGAAGAGCGGTAGCAAGAAGGGCCTGCGCATCCGCGACAAGGTGCTGCCGATGCTCGAGGAGGGCGGGTGCTCTGTGGAGGTGGTGTACACGGAGCACGCGGGCCACGCGCTGGAGCTGGCGCGCGACGCGGACCTGGGCGAGGTGGACGTGTTCGCGGCGATCGGCGGCGACGGCACGGCACATGAGGTGGTGAACGGCTTCATGCAGCGCGACGACCTCAAGGCGCTGCAGGACCGCGGCGTGGCGGTGGCCATCTTCCCGGGCGGCAGCGGCAACACGCTGGCGTACGACGCCGGCCTTTCGACGCCCGAGACCACGGCGCGCTGCATCCTGGAGGGCAGCGTGCGCCGGCTGGACGTCAACCTGGTGACGCCGCTGGCCGAGGGTGACGAGCACAAGCCGGTCTACTCCATCAACATCATCGGCTACGGCCTCCCCGCCGCCGTGCTCAAGACGGCCGACTCGATGCGCTGGATGGGCAGCGCGCAGTACGAGCTGGCCGCCTACCGCACGCTCATCTCCAACCGCAGCTACAAGTGTCGCGTGGAGATGGTTGACGAGAACGGCGAGGTGCAGACGCGCGAGGGCAACTACGTGATGATCCAGGGCCAGCTCACCGTGCACATGGGCCGCCGCGTGCCGTTCTGTGTCGATGCCAAGCTCGACGACGGCCTCATTGAGCTCGTCCTTATCAAGCACGCCAGCCGCATGCAGCTCGTCAAGGTGATGAAGTCCGCCGAGTCCGCCAAGATGCGCGGCCTGCGCAACGTCGAGGAATTTCGGGTGCGCTCTTTCAAAGTCACTCCACTTGAGCACCCCAACATGGTGGCCGGTCCCAAGACCGTCAACGTTGATGGCGAGCTAGTGGGCCATGCGCCGTTTGAGGCCACTGTGCTTCCGCGCGCGCTTCGTCTCGTCTGCCCTTGATCACTATTCTCTTCAGAAGATAAATCCTGCTGTCCGTTCGTTCACCTTTATGTGCTCCTGTCGTCGACGATGGTCTCTCCACGCAAGCAACAGAGTTGAACAGACCGCGGGCCTGGGTTTGCTTGGTACCACGCAAGCAACAGACCGCGGGCCTGGGCTTGCTTGGTACCCCTCCCATGTGTCCCTTTGTCTCATGATGCTCATTTGCTCTGCCAGTGCGCATGATGCCTCAGCTTGCCAGCCTCCCGCCCGCCCGCCCGCCCGCCCGCCCGCCCGCCAGCCAGCCAGCCAGCCAGCCAGCCAGCCAGCCAGCCAGCCCACCACGACGATTCACATCACGCCGTCCAAGGTCGTGCCCAGGTTCTTCTTTCAGCTGCAGACGCTGCCTCCGGGTCGTCTCCGGTGTTCTGAGGTCAATCACAAGAGCCTTGTCTCTAAGTTAGCCTAGCTACGAGCCAGCCACTGGCACTGCACAGAGGCCGCCTCACTCGGGTCGGTCCGTTCGTCATGGTCGTGCGCTCAGCTCTTTGCTCAGGCTGTGCAGTGGCCGCAGCGACATCGTTCGCTCGCTGCCTAGAGACCAGCCACTGCACTGCACGGCGTGCAACTAGCTAGGTCGTCTTGGTCTTGCCACAGCCAAGGTGTGCTTGAGGATGCCCTCTGATAAAAAACCAACCAAGGACGAGAAGGAGGAGGAGAGGCAGGACGACGACAGCTGCCGCAAGCAAACCCGGAAAACCAAGAAGCAAGCAAGAACCCAACAGGCATCCCATCGACGAGGCGATTCGAGCGGAGCAAGCAGCAAGCGAGGCGCAAGAGCAAGAGCAGGATGCTGCTGACCCGGCAGCGGCCGCGCGGCGCGGTGAATGCCGCCGCCTCGAGGCTCGCACAGGTCGCGACGCGGCGGCTGGCGTCGACGACGACGACGGGCAGCGCGGCGCCCGAGGGCGAGGGCCACGGCCCGCTGGCCGGCGTGCGCGTGATCGAGGTGGGTAACTTCATCGCCGGGCCGCAGGCCGGCACGATCCTGGCGTACTATGGCGCGGAAGTGATCAAGGTGGAGCCGCCCGGCGGCGACCAGGTGCGCAAGTTCCGCGACGTGGACCAGACGGGCACGTCGTGGTGGTGGCGGTCGATCGGGCGCAACAAGAAGTCCATCGAGCTGGACATGCGCAAGCCCGGCGCCCAGCAGATGGTGCGCGACCTGTGCAAGGACGCCGACGTGCTGCTGGAGAACTTCCGCCCAGGCAAGATGGAGTCCTGGGGCCTGGGCGTTGAGGAGGTGCGCAAGATCAACGACCTCATCTACACGCGCGTCAGCGGCTACGGCCAGGACGGCCCGTACGCGCCGCGGCCCGGGTTCGCGTCCTCGTGCGAGGCCATGGGCGGCTTTCGCTACGTGAACGGCTTTCCCGACCGGCCCTCGGTGCGCCCCAACCTGAGCCTGGGCGACACCCTGGCCGGCATCCATGCGGCGCTCGGCACGACCATGGCCCTCTTCGCGCGCCAAAAGGGCGCCAACCCCGACGCGCGCTTCCAGGTCGTGGACGCCTCCATCTTCGAGTCGGTCTGGGGCATCATGGAGGGTGTGCTCTGTGACTACGACGGCGCCGGCCTGGTGCGCAAGCCGTCCGGCTCCACTGTCACGGGCATTGTGCCCACCAACACGTATCCTTGCAAGGACGGCAAGCAGGTCGTCATTGGCGCCAACTCGGACGCGCTCTTCAAGCGCCTCATGAAGGCCATGGGCCGCCCCGACCTTGGCGAGAGCGCCGACTTTGATGACAACCAGAAGCGCGCCCGGGCACAGGACTTCCTCGACGGCCTCATCTCCGACTGGACCAGCGCGCGCACGTCCGAGGAGGTCATGCAGCTTGTCGACCAGGCCGAGGTGCCCAACAGTCTCATTTACTCCATCGAGGACATCGTGCGCGACCCGCAGTACCAGGCGCGCGGCATGATTGAGGAGGTCGACATCCCCTCGCTCGGCCGCTCCCTCAAGATCCCCGGTATGTCGCCCAAGTTTTCCAACACCCCCGGCCGCACGCTCTGGCCCGGCGCTGAGCTCGGTGAGCACACTCAGGAGATTCTCGACCTCGTCGGCTACACGCCTGACCAGGTTCAGTCTCTCATCGACGACGGGTCGTTGATTTGGGCTGCGCGTCCTGCCCAGCAAGCCGCCTCCTACTGATTTGAAGATAAACGACAAAGTGAAGCACAAGTTCTATTTACCACCTGCGTGTCTGGTACAACAAGACAAAAGGCAAAGTGAAGCTTATTACCAGCTGCGAGTCCTGACGAGAGGCAAAGTCAAAACGTGATATATGGAGCACCAAGTCGCCCGTCTCTCGAGTGACTTGCCTCGCACGTCGCCTCTGTCTCTCTCCGCAGCAGCAGCGCGCAGCAGCGTGCAGCAGCGTGCAGCTGCGCGCAGCCGCACGCCGCATGGAGTTCTCACCTTCTTTCTCTCTCTTTCTCTCTGTTCTCCTCACCTCATCAGCACACTAGCAACAACACGAAGCCTGCCTCTTTCTGTCTCTCATCGTTTCAAGAGATTCTCACAGCACCTTACAGCAGGGACTTGATCATCCTCGTTGACCTCTCACGCAACAAAGCATCAAGAAAGGGAATAAGAAAGAGAAGAAGTCAGGTCGAATGGAGTGCAACAGAAATAGCTGTTGAGTTGTTTACTCGTCGGCCTCCTCGCCATCGCCGGCGCCGCCCGAAGCCATCGCCTTCCTCTTGACGCGGCCGGGGCGGCCCTGGCCGAAGGGAGAGGTGAAGGCGTAGTCGACGTGCTTCTCCGAGTCGGTACGGAGCATAAAGCTGGGCACGTTCACCAGGCGCTTGCCAACGCGGATGTGGCGCTGGCGGATAAGGACGCGGGCGTGGTGCACGCTCTTGGCAAGGCCCTGCTTGAAGACCTTGGTCTGGAGGCGGCGCTCGAGCAGGCGCTGAGTGGACAGCTGCAGCACGTAATCGAGCTTCTGCTCGTCCTCGGTGAGGAGGCCGTAGCGCACCATGCGGCGGAGGAGAGCCTGGCCCTCGAAGACACGGCGCTCGTGCTTCTCGTCCAGGGTCAGCAGCTCACGGGCGGCCGCGCGCACCTTGGACAGGATCAGCTGGGTGCGCCAGATCTCGCGCTTGCAGCGGAGGCCATACTCACCGCAGAGCTTGAGCTCCTGTGATGCATCAGCAACAAGCGACACGTCAGTTGGTCTCGTTTTCGGGGCGTCCTTCCCTCATACTCTCCGCGCCGCGCCGACGGCCAAGGCCAACACGCCGGCCGGCAGCAGCAGCTGTGCGCTCCTCCGCGCCGAAGCAACCGCCGCCGCCCTCGCCGCGGTCCTGGTCGCCCTCGTCCAGCAGGCCGGCCGCCACCGGCCGCGCGCGCGAAATCCCCTCGCCGCGCGCGATGCCTCCCTCATCTCCATCTCAGCGCCGCGCACGTACCTGGTCGAGGCGCTCCTTCTCGTACGGCCGCCGGGGCGGGTTGGAGACCTTGCTGTAGTTGCGGTGCCGGCTGATCTTGGGCATGGTGCCGCGCTGCTCGCTCGCGCCCTCGCTCTCGACTCCGCTCTGCCGCTCTGCCGCTGCTGCCGCGCCCAGCCAAGCCGCCTCGCCCCGCCGCCAGCCGCCGCCCGCGCCCCGCGTTACCCGCGCCGCGTCGCGAAGTTACGCGCCGCCCCTGCCGCCACCCGTTCCCGCCGTAACTCTGCCGCGCCCGCCGCGCTAGGGTTAGGGCACGGCCGCGGAGGGGTCGGTTGGTCACTCTGGCGGTCCATATTAGCCTGGGAAGCGTTCCTCGCACAGGCCGCCGCGGTTCCGCGCTCGCTCGCGTAGCGAGTGCGCGTTATGAAGCTCTAGCGCTCGCTCGCGTGGCGAGTGAGCACTAGCTGGACAGGAGGCAGAGGCGCGCCAGGGCATCAGCAGCCACGACTAAGCGCAAGCACCTCGTGCGCGCTCTCGCCGAGCAGCTTCACCACCTCGCTAGCTCGCGCACTGACAGAGATGTTGGGACAGCTGCCATGCATGCTGCTGCAGCTGTTCGGCAACTTGACTGCCGGCGGGCCGGGCCTTCGGGTGTGTACTAGTTGTGCGTGACTACGGGCTTTACTAGCGAGTACCGCTGACTTGCACAATGCACAGTATTGAGAGGGTAAATAAAACAAACATCGACATGAAATTTCTCCGTCAAAATTAAGTGAGATGAGATGAAATTAGCTCTAATAGGTAGCTACGCCAAGTCTCCGTCATGTGGTGAAGAAAAATTACAGTTTCACATTGAGCGAAATGAGTAATACATGTGCAAAGTTGAGAACTATGAAGAACCATGGCATGTGCAAAAGGTTGAATTCAAGATGGTGGGAGTGCCCAGGTCGAGACCATACAAATTCTAAAGAGGTAGGAGCCTTCCACCTGTTTGGGGGCAACCTTTTGCACATGTGATGATTGTACATAGTTCCCAAGTTTGGAGTGTAATTTTGCACCCAGAATTCATTATTTCGGTAATTGGAAAGTGTTATATTGTACAAAAAGGCTGTGAAAATTGATTCCAATGGCTTTGAGCCCAGATGTTGTTGAAGGTAATTTGCTATATGGTCATGAAAATAGACCGGGTTCGCCGTCGAACCGGTCTAATCTGGCCCCCGTGGCGACGCCCTTTTCTAAGGACCAACCGACCCCTCGGCCGCGGACCGGCCGCGGGGCGAATGGGGCGCTGTCCGCCGGAGCCCGGTGCGAAAGGGGCGAAGGGGGCCGGGGGGCGCGGGGAGCCGCGGGGACGAGGTGTGCGCGGCGGGCGGGCGCACACCCGCGTGCTTGTGCTGGCGCGCGAGAGGGCAGGGCGCGGGCGCCCCGGCCCGGCGCCAGCTGGGCGCCAGCTGCGCGGGCTTCGCGCGGGCTTGCGTGGGCGCAGGAGGCGCCCCAGCGCCGACCTTGGCGCGTTCGGGCCGGCCGGGCCCACGAAGCGCAGGGCATGTGATCATGCATGCCACCACCAGGAGTCACCGTCCATCACGGTATCCGAGTCCGAGGCAAGGCAGTCCCGCGGGCGCCGCCGAGGACGCGCAAACCACAACGGCAGGTACGCGGCGGCGGCGCGCGCGCAGGGGCCGGGGCGGGGGCGGCGACGTGGCGCCGCGGCAGACGGGCGCGACCCGCGCGGCTCGCGGCACCGCCCCGGCAGGGGGCCAAGAACGGCAGCGCGGCGGGCCAGGTTGGAGCCGAGGCGGTTGACCGAGCCGGCCGTGGCCGAGACGGGCTCCAGCGTGGCCCAGCGCGACGTCGCGAGCAGCCTGCGCCAGCAAGGACGCGGCGGAGGGAGAGCAGAGCAGAATAGAGCAGACAAACTGACGTCGAGCAACGACCAGGCAGGCGGGTGACTTCGGCAGTCGAAGTAGGCTAAGCAAGCAAGCAAGCAAGCAAGCAGCATGGGTACGTGAGGCCTCTCACGCGGCGCGGTAGAGCGGCGCGGAGACGCGAGGCTAAGGTAAGGCTAACGCGTGCATGCGTGCGTGCGTTCCGCAGCGCCCATCCCGCGCAGCAAGGGCCGGCGAAACAAGACGATCCAGGCCGACAAGCGGCGCGCTGGCGAGGTGTCCAGCAAGCAGCGCGAGAAGAACGAGCGCCCGGTGAGCAACTTCCTCATCGCGTTCTTTCTCTTCGTCGTGGTGGGCTCGGCCTTCCTCCAGATCTTCCGGCTCTTCCTCGACATGGGCGCGGACGAGGGCGCGCCACTCAACTTCGACGACGAGGGCGTGCCGCTCAACTTCAAGGAAGACTTCGAGCAGGCCATGCCCGAAGAGTGAAGGCGGCTCTTGATGCGCACCGGCGCGTCGTTCTGCTGTGTGCCTGGGCCAGCACGAACAGCGACCCGACCGAGGTGCGCTATGTGTCTGCGTGGTAGTTGAACTTGGCCTCGCTCGCCCGCTGGGCAAGTACCGCGCAGGCATACGCGCGTGCGTGCGAGCGAGCGAGCATGCGCGCGCGCGCGCGCGGGCCATCGTGTGCTTGCATTGCCGGCCATCGTGTGCTCGCTTGCTCTTTTACCCCGCATGCGCCTCTGGTGCTCCCAGCCGAGCGGCCGGCTGGCCATGGAGAGCATGACTAGCGTATGATAGAGAGAACACGCATCAGAACGCATGCTTCGTATTCGCTCAAGCTTGTCGCGCTTCTCCCATGCCTTTTTCGCGCCGCATTGCGCCGCGCCGCGCCGCGCAGCGCCGCGCTGCGCTGCGCAGCGCGAGCTGAAGCGCTTGCTGGAGCTTGAACGTAGGTGAGCGCGTCGAACCCAAGACGAGGCCGACGTGGCACCCAGAGGCGCTACGAGCAGTAGTCGCCGGCGCGGAGCGGCAGCGGGCCGGCGGCGGCACGAACAGGCGGCGGGCGGCGGAGAGAGGCGAGGCCCGCGCTCGCAGCAGCAGCCGCAGCAGCAGCAGCAGCAGCAGGAGCGGAGCCCAAGGGGCAAGCGCGGCAAGCGCAGCATGGAGAAGTTCACGCGGTGGGAGGACAAGTCGAACGGCATCAACCCGTTCGTGCCTTACGCTACGCGGCAGCGCGCGCTGCCGGTGGCCGCGCTCGGGGCCGTGGTGGCGCTCGTGAAGCTCGTGGCGCTGGCCGTCGTGGGCGTAGTCGTGACGCTGGGCCTCGGGCTGGAGCAGGTGGTTTCCGTGCGGCCTGCAAAGGTGGCCGTTCGCGCCGTGGTGCTGCGGCCGCTCGTAGCGCTAGCGCTGGCCCTCCTGGGCTTCTGGGGTGCAGCAGAGGCAGTCCCAGACCCGAGGCGGCTGCGGCTGGGCAAGCTCACCAAGCAAGGCTCGGCGGCAGCAGAGCAGGCGCGCGCCTCCTTTGGCAGCTCGGTGCGCGCCGGTGACCTCCTTCTGTTCAACGCCACCTCCATCGTGGAGGTGCTCTACCTGTACTGGCGCTTTGGCGCGGACTTTGCCGTGCCAGCGCTGCCCGAGGGCCGCGGCTTCGCGCTCGTCGGCCTGGTGGGCGCCCTGCGGCGAGCGGCCTTTGCGGGCACCGACCCGGCCGCGGCGCCTTGCAACGACGGCCGCACGAAGCTGGCAGATCTGGTGCGCGAGGCGCCCTTCCCGGTGGCCGTCTTCGCCGAGGGGGCGAGGACCAACGGCAAGGCTGTCATGCAATTCGTCCCCGGGCTCACGGACAATGCGCGGCTGCTCGACGGTACCACCCGCGTACACATGGTGGCCTTCGCGTACAACTACACGACGTGGTCGCCGTGCAACCCGGTCCAAGGCCCGCTGGCCTACCTCTGGAGCGCTTGCACCATGTTTCGGAACCGCATGGCGGTCAACCTCGTGCCCTATGAGCTCTGGACCGCGGAGCGAGAGAATGCCGCCAACCAGGACTCGGACGCGCGCTCGCTACTCGCCGCTGCCGTTGGCAATCGTGGGGTCAAGCAAGTGGCGCTCGATCATCATGTCTACTTTGATTTCCTCACCTACTACCGCAAGGAGTTGCGCTGATTTGCATCGCGCTCTCGGACTCTCGCCCATGTGAACGTACCTGCAGTGCAAAAGAAAAAAATACTGTGAGACAAGACAAGACAAGTTGAAACGAGACGAGACGCGTCGAGATGAGTCCCGCGCCAGCCTGGCCAGCCAGAATGAACAAATGAATGGATCGTGCATTGCTTTGGGCGCGGTGCTATAGAGAAGAGCACAGAGACGGCACGGCACGACACGACACGACACGACACGACACGACACGACACGACACGACACGACACGAGACGGAGCAAGTGAAACGCATATTTGCCTGGCCAGTCAGAACAAACAAATGAATGGATCGTGCTTTGCTTTGGGCGCCAATCGTGAGGCGCAGCGTGGCGAGGTGCGGCGGGCGAGGCGGTCGGCTCGTTGATGTGATTCGTGATATCTTCCCTGCGACAAGATCCAGAATCAACTTGATCCTATCTGCGACAAGGTCGAGGATCAACTTTCTTCGTGGCCTCGCCCCTCGATCGCGAGGCTTGCAAGTGTGGGAGCACAGAAAGTGTGAACAGAAGAGGGCCTGGCCAGCCAGGCTTGCATCGCATCACAGTGAACACACTCTGCGACGCGCGAGATGATGCTGACGCGAAGCGCTCCAAGAGGTATCGTTTGGCTAACGCGATTCCCTTTACCGCGTTCCTCGGCTTGGCAGGCCTCGGAGGTTTGCCTGCGGGCAATAGTAGGGTTGCTTGCTCCTCCAGGACTTCAGCTACCAACATAATGCAAACGCGAGGCCACCCCGGCCAGGCTCCTTGAGGTGGCGACCAATTCTGTGAGCAAGCCTTGGCGCTACGAGCACGTGGCACCCCGCGCGAGGTCCCGTGGCCAGCCACCTCAAGCACCTGATGAGGCCGCCACGCGTCAGGTCTGGTTCGAGGCCCTGCCAAAGGGAACTTCGATGCTCTCAACGCGTTTGACGAGACCTGCGCCGATTCCAGAATCCATTTCATCGTGGCCTCCCCCCCCCAAACCGCCCCGCCCGCTAGAGCACATAAAGTGTGAAGCAACGGGGGCCTGGTCGACCAGGCTATTTCAAGAAGCGACGCGAAAAAAGCTTGACCGTATTCTTGCCAACAAAAGGCCCATGAGCGCTGCAGGTATGGAGCACCTAGCCCTTTCGAGGCTTTGTGGGGGTTTTGACAGCCCATCTGCGTGGCACGTGTCAAGGTCACCCACGTGGCCGCTCAGGGGCTGGCGCGCTCCCCAACGCGCACGCACAGAAAGCTCAGAGCAGGCTGCGCTGAGCTCTTTGGTGGGGGTGCCTCCGAGAGGGGATGTGGTTGGAGGGGTAGTCTTGTGAGCAGCCTCATTCTTGCGGCTGATCCAGAATCCATTTCATCGTGGCCTTCCCCCAACCGCCCCACCATATGCAGCAATGGGCTAGCTTCGATAGAGCACATAAAGTGTGAAGCAACGAGGGCCTGGTCGGCCAGGCTATGCCAGTGCATTTCAAGAAGCGACGCAAAAAAAGCATGACCGTATTCTTGCCAACGAAAGGCCATGAGCGCTGCAAGTATGGAGCACCTAGCCCTTTCGAGGTTTTTTTAGGCTTTGACAGTCCTTGGAGAGTATCTGTGGGAAGGCATTCTGCGGGGCACGTGTTATGGTCACGCCACGTGGCAGCTCAGGGGCTGGCGCGGTCCCCAACGCGCACAGAAAGCTCAAATCAGGCTGCGATGAGCTCTTCGGTTGGGGGGTGCCTCCGAGAGGGGATGAGTTTTGTGAGCAGCCTCATTCTTGCGGCTGTGAAGCCGCGTTCGTGCGGCTGAGCGACCGTGTTCTTGCGGCTTGGGCCCTATGATTGGTGCTCCATGCCCGAAGCCAACCCACCGAGGCCATATCAAAGCCCCAAGCCAGTCTGCGAAGCTCAAGCCGCCGTGCAAAGTCAGCACGCCAGCAAGCAAAACCCAATCTGCGCCCGGAGAGCAAGAGCAAGAGCAAGAGCAAGAGCAAGAGCAAGAGCAAGAGCAAGAGCAAGAGCAAGAGCAAGAGCAAGAGCAAGAGCAAGAGCAAGAGCAAGAGCAAGAGCAAGAGCAAGAGCAAGAGCAAGAGCAAGAGCAAGAGCAAGAGCAAGAGCAAGAGCAAGAGCAAGAGCAAGAGCAAGAGCAAGAGCAAGAGCAAGAGCAAGAGCAAGAGCAAGAGCAAGAGCAAGAGCAAGAGCAAGAGCAAGAGCAAGAGCAAGAGCAAGAGCAAGAGCAAGAGCAAGAGCAAGAGCAAGAGCAAGAGCAAGAGCAAGAGCAAGAGCAAGAGCAAGAGCAAGAGCAAGAGCAAGAGCAAGAGCAAGAGCAAGAGCAAGAGCAAGAGCAAGCAAGAGCAAGAGCAAGAGCAGCATGTTTCGCTTCCCGCGCGGTGGTCACCGCGTCGATCTATACAACGTGATTGCACACGGTGCGTGCAGAAAGGTCTACGTAGGCCGCGTTCGCAAAACAGGCGAGCCGCTCGCGCTCAAGTACTACACCAACTCCACCCGTGGCCGCGAGGAGCGCAAGCGCGAGCTGGAGGCCCTCGAGGTGCTCAGTACCGCCACGGAACCCTGCCGCTTCGTCGTCACGGCGCACCTTTACGTGCAGCGCCCGTACATTGGTCTGGAGCTCTGCGCCGGCGGCGACTTGGCTTCGCTGGTGCGCGGCTCGCACGTCCACGAGGACGACCTCACTGCTATCGCATGCGAGCTCGCCCTGGGCATTGCATTTCTGCACGAGCACAACATCATCCACGAGGACATCAAGCCAGAGAACATCGGCCTCACGGCGTGCGGCCACGTGCGCATTCTTGACTTTGGACTCGCCACCGTGACGAGTCTGGCGCAGACGCACGACGGGCCCTACGAACCGATGCTCAGCACAGTGCCGGAAGACGTCGAGGGGGACCTTGTGCGTTTGCAGCGCAGCTCGAGTCGCCCTCTCGTCTACTGCCGCCGCGGCACCGTGCCGTACACGTGCCCGGAGAAATTCCTCGGTGACTGGCACAGCTACGAGACGGACTGGTGGAGCTACGGCGTGGTGCTCTACGAGATGTTCTTCAACCAGCTTCCGTGGGGCGACTTTGGCTCGGATCCCCAGCTCCTCGTCAACTCCATCTGCGCTACGCCGCTCACCTTCCCTCGCAAGCACAAGCGCCGACCGGAGCTCGTTGCCCTTATCGAAGACCTCATCGGTGAGAAGGAAGCGCACCGCCGCCTTGGCTTTTCCACAGGCTTCGCGGACATTCGCAAGCAAGCCTTCTTTGACGGCATCGACCTTGATGCCATGCGGAAGCAGGAATAGCCTGCTAGCAGTAGGTCACCCAGTAGCTTCAAGGAAAACAAATTTACAATCGAGAAGAGCGCCGAAGAGTAATGTGCGAGGATAGCTTGACTTGTGATGGAGTCACCGTGGTGCGCGTGCGGGACTGAGTCCGAGAAGATGTGCGGCCCTGGTGAAGAACACCCTGTCTTCTTCAAGTTGCGTTGCATCACCTTGCGTGAAAAAGGAAAAGGTCATCGGGCCTACGAAGAAGAGTTCACCAGGTCGGCCACCCCCGTAGAAAACCAGGTCGGCTACCCAACGCAACGAATCTTTGTGCGATGCTTATCGGCAAGCAGGTTGCTGGGCTCCGTTGTACCTTTCCAAGGCTGACAGCATTGACTGTGAGGCCGGAGGCTCCACCACCCGCCAACAAGAACTCTGCCCGGCCCAACTCTCTCCAAGTGCAGCTGGCATGGAAGCTGCACACACCTGCGCGAAGCCTTAAGTGTTTGATCTGGCCCACCGCTAGCTGGCATGGCATTGCCGCTGCCGCTAACTCACTGAATCCACTTTGCTGTGCGCGCTTCGCCAGGTTTGTCTGTGCGAAGTGCTGTTCGACCAGTCCCCCGCTGACCTTCGCTATGAGGTTCGAGCCGCTTCGCTGGCTCTGTCAGTGTCAGCCTGCCCTTTTCAAGAACTCGGCCGACTAGGGTGGTCGGTCTCGGTGAAGGCGTCGGAGACGCGCGCTGCAACACGGGTTACACGGCCGCGGAGGGCTGATTGGACGTGTTCGTGACTCCGTGACTCGTGGCGGGAAAAAAGGCGGGTACGACCCAGAGAAGCGCGTCGCGACAACCGTCTCGGTGGCGGCGGCTTGTGGACCCTGCGCCCCTTTTCCACAGGTGGTAAGCAGCATGCGCCCCTGCGTCGACCGTTCGCGACGGCTCCTTGCTTCGTCGGGGGATTTTTGCAGGGCGGCGAAATTCTGTTCGGCGGGCGGGCCACAGGTCTGCTGTGGAGGGCCTGCAAGGCAGTTGAAGCCCCGAGCACTGGCAGCACTGGTGGTGTGACGGCAACGAGGTGGTGTGCAGCGGGCGAAGCTGCAGACTGGAGTTGTGAACCACGTCTCGTGGCCCGTGCAAGGCAATTGTTGGGTCTCACAACGGCGAGGGTCCCGAAGAACGCGGCACAGCGTACCGTCCAGCCCAATGCAAACCTATTGGCCAAGCAAGTGCTTACTAGCAAGTAAGCTAGCTAGAAGGGCGAGGGTAAGCGCGAAGCCCAGAAACAGGGGCGGGCGTGCAGGCGAGAGGCGTGCAGATCCACAACAGCACCGCAAGCGAGCGAAGCGATCGAAGGCTGCCTCCCGAAGTCATGTTTCGCTACCCGCGCGGTGGACAGCGTGTGGACGTCGATCTCGTCATCGCGCAGGGCCCATGCAGCACCATCTACCAGGGCCGCCTTTTCCATACCGGTGAGGTGCTCGCGCTCAAGTGCTACAATGACACACGGCGCGGTCGCGAGGAGCGCAAGCGCGAGCTCGAGGCCCTTCGTGTGCTCGTGACTGCGCCCGAGCGATGCAGCTACATAGTCTCAGCGCACCCGCGGGTGCAGTGGCCATACGTCGGGCTCGAGCTGTGCAGCGGCGGCGACCTGGCCGCCTTGCTACGCAACGCGCGCGTCGACGAGGGCGACCTTGCCGAGATCGCCAGCGAGATCGCCATCGGCATCGCCTTCTTGCACAAGCACCACATCATTCACGAGGATGTCAAGCCCGAGAACATCGGCCTCACGGCCTGCGGCCACGTGCGCATCCTCGACTTTGGCCTCTCCACGGTCATCAGCAGGGCGGAGCAAGTCGACAGCGCATGCGGGCCGCTGCTTGGAACGGTCTTTGGGGAGACTGGTCTCGACTCCGACCGCCATAGGCGCCCGCTCGCATACTGCCGCCGCGGCACGGTGCCTTACACGTGCCCGGAAAAATTCCATGGCGAGGGCCACAGCTACGAGGCCGACTGGTGGAGCTTCGGCGTCATCCTCTACGAGATGTTCCTCGACTGCCTCCCGTGGGGGAACTTCGACTCGGACCCGCAGCTCCTCGTGAACACCATCTGCCGCATGCCGCTCGTCTTCCCGCCGGCACCGGACTGCCGCGCCGACGCCCTCGCCCTTATCGAAGACCTCATCGGCGAAAAGGAGCCCCACCGTCGCCTCGGCTTCGTCACCGGCTTTGCAGATATTCGCAAGCATGCATTCTTTGACGGCATCAATCTCGACGCCATGGAGAAGCAGGACTAGCTTGCCACTGGTAGGCAGCTAGCTATACAAAAGAACTTATCAAGATAGCGCCAACGAGCATTGTGCGAGGTGAGAGCTTGTCTCTTGTCTTGTAATTCGCTGCCTTGATGGTGCGCAAGTGGGACGGCGTTGCGCAAGCAGAGCGGCGTCGTTCACGAGCTCAGGGAGACCATGCACCCAGCGCAACGCATTGTTGGTCGATGCTCATCGGCAGGCAGGGTCACTCGGCCTCGCTCCTTTTGGACATGCCCAAGTCTGACTGTATCGAGGCATTCGGCTTCGCAGTGTCTGCCAGGCTACCAATCAAATCGCTGCCTGGCCGAGACTGCCGCAGCTTGTCGAGTCGAGCTGGCTTGCCTAGCTGGCAAGCCAGACCTTTGCTGCACCATTCACCCGACGGCTCGTTCTTTCACCTTTGCAGATGAGCCACGCGCACGCTCTGCCAGCGGGGCGAAGCCATACGCACGATTCGCCCTGGTCTTCTTCATTCCCGCTTCAAGCTATGTCCTCCGCACCCTGACAGTGAGGCTCGGCTAACGCAGCAGCCGCTTCTCACTTCCACTGTCAGTTAATAGGATGCGTGGCGATGCGTGCGGCATATGTGCCTTGGTTCTCGACAGCTCGGCCGACCGTCCTGCACTGCAACGCATGGGACACACGCGCCGCGCCGCGACGCGGCCGCGACGCGACGCGGCCGCGGAGGGCGGTAGTCGTAGGCGCACGCAGTTGCCCGTGCCAGACGAAGTCGTGACCATGGCGGAAAAAAACGCGGTGGTACTACGGGTACCAGCCCAAGGTCGTGCTCGTCAATCAAAAGGACGCCCTCGACTGCTTCAAGGATGTCAGAACCGGGAAGATAGGATCACAGCTGCCCTGTCGACTCCAAGTCAGAATTTGCCACACGAGGAACTACGCCCCTCCGGTCCTTGCTCGAGTATCAATTTCCCCCTGCTTTCGCACCAATCTCTGCCTGGCAACGCGCTGCGGCAGCGGTGTGCCGTTTTGCTAATGATGGGCAATTCCCAACCCTGCTTCGATTGCGGCCCGCCAGGTGCGCCGCGAGCTTCTTCCTGTGAATGTACTTGCTTGGCCGCGTCGCAGGAACGCAAACTCAATTAGGCCTAGCCTAGCTAGTCCTCAGGTTCCTGCAATGACTCCAGCCTTGGCTTTGCCTTATAGATTCCGTGCTCAACGGAACTCTCAACACCCGAAATGGTGATCATCCCCTGGTTCTCTGGTCTAGTGGCATGATTCTCCCTTAGGGTCTTCGGACAGTATGGGAGAGGTTCCGGGTTCGATTCCCGGGAGAGCCCTTTATTTTTTGCCTCTCTGCATCAAATACGTCACTTTTTGGGTCTCATCCCTTCATCTAAATAAACCGTAGCCTATTTCGAGACGGTGGCCGCCGCCGCCGTGCCTGACTGCCTGATCTCAGTCAGGCTGCCTCACTGTCACGGTCAGTATTTGTTTGCGTTGCAGGACCCGTGAGAGAGAGCACCATCCATGACGTCCACATCAAGCACAATGCACCGTGGGCCGCAGAAGCAATCTTTTTCTCTGGTGGCTGCTCAGACGAGACCACAGAGGCCTACCATAGACTCGCTCATCTGCCCCAGCCCTTCCGCATGCGACACGATCACCGTGCTGCTCAGGCTCTTTGCGCGCCGCTTAGAATCGGGGGTCCCACGGCTGTCAAGCCACCAAGCCCTTATCAGTGCCCTTGGGCAGCCCTGGCTTCAACGTGGTAACACGGTTCTCTGGTCTAGTGGTATGATTCTCCCTTCGGGTGGCGCAAGCCAACAAGTTGGGAGAGGTTCCGGGTTCGATTCCCGGGAGAGCCCCTCAAGAGAAAATCTTTTTTCGTGACATCATCACGGTTCTCTGGTCTAGTGGTATGATTCTCCCTTCGGGTGACGCAAGTCAACAAGTTGGGAGAGGTTCCGGGTTCGATTCCCGGGAGAGCCCCAAAAGAGAAATCCTTTTTTGCTACCGAACGTCCTGCCTCGCGGCGCGGCGCGGCGAGCCTTCTTCTAACTTGCTTGGCACCTAATATAGTCAAGTTGTCTTGGCCGTGAGTGTGCCGCGCGGTCCAAACAAAGCGCTGGCTGTCCCTGGAACATCAACATCACAGATCGAGTGCCGCGCGGTCAACAAAAATCAACATCACAGATCGACTGCTACACAGTGTCCTCCGCAGCAAGCACAAACGGGGCAATGCAATCTTTTTTACATGGAATGCCGGTCATTCCGCGGGCCATGAGGCTTGCAAGGCGATTGCTTCATCTGCCGTGCTTGACGCGCACGCCATCCTTGCCAAAGCGCTCAGTGTGGAGAAAGAGTTCATATATGTCAAGGCAGATCCGAGTAAAACAACGTGGTAACACGGTTCTCTGGTCTAGTGGTATGATTCTCCCTTCGGGTGGCGCAAGTCAACAAGTTGGGAGAGGTTCCGGGTTCGATTCCCGGGAGAGCCCCAAAGAGAAGTATTTTTTTTTCCTTTTGCACCTGCACACCCGGGTGCTCGCAGCTCGCATCAAGCATCTCGCGCCAGAGCTCGCGCCAGATCGCTCGATCGTTCCTGGGCCAAGTTGCCCGCGGGCGCTGCTGACGCTTGATGAGTCACTGACAACGGCACTTCTTCGATGAAGATGTCTGGAATCGGTTTCTCTCAAAATCGCATTCTTATCATGGTCAACAATAGCGGCGGGGATTGACAGGCAGAGAGTGCATGGCAGGGGATAGACAGGAGAGGCGGGAACACAGACAGTAGCGCGCGGGTCGGCGCCGGAGCGGGAGCAGGTTGGCGCGCAGACACATGTGGAAATGCGTGCTCGATCGGGTCCACCAGACCTCTCGCTGGCTGGCTCACAAGCTCACACGTACGAGGGCGGCTCGTGGTCGAGCAGCGTCTGCGACTTGCGGCGCTCGTAGTTGTTGAGGACGGACTGCGTCTCCTTGGTCGAGGGGTGCGCATCGCCATAGACGATCCTGCGGATGGACCAGGCGCGCTTGGCGAGCTTGACGGACTCGCCGAGGTTGTTGAGCTCGGCAAAGACGGCGGCCATGTTCTCGAGGAGGGGGAGGAGCTGCGGCGCCTCGTCCCCGTGGATCTGCTGCGTGATGAAGACGGCAACGGCGTAGTGCACGAGGCCGAGCTCGAGCGCGGGCGGGTCGGCGGTGAAGAGGAGCTTGGCCTTTTGCGAGAGGGTGCGAATGACCTGCGGGTTCATTTCCTGGAGAGCGTGCGCGACGGAGCGCGAGGAAGTGGCCTCCTCGAACTGCTTGAGCGCCTGCTGCGGGAACTGTACCTCGCCGCGCAGCGCGGCGAGCATGTCGCAAAGCGGCTGCTCGGCGTCGGCGTGCTCCTTGTAGGCACCGCGGAAGAAGCAGGCAAGGGCCTCGTCGAAGTGTCGGGAGGCCTCGCTGAAGGAGCCCTGCACGCGGTAAACCTCGCCGAGGTTCGCGTAGGTGGTGGCGACCCTGGGGTGCGCGCTGCCGTACTCGGCGCGGCGAATGCGCAGCGCCTCCTCCAAGTAGTCGATGGCGGCTTGGTAGTCCCCTGCGCGCAAGTGCGCGTGCGCGGCGTTGTTCAGCGCCATGGCGACCTTGATGTGGTCCTTGCCGTAGTATTCGCGGGAGGCGTTGACGGCTTGGTCAGCGTAGGCGGTGGCGTCGCGCAGCGAGGCCGGGCGCGCGTGCTCGTCGTCGTCCTGGTCGGTATCGCGCGGGTCGCGGTTGTTGTCGGCGGCGCTGCTGTTGGTGCTGCTGGTGCCGCTGTAGTGGCTGCCGCTGTCGGAGAGCATGTCCTCTTCGGCGGCGGCCAGGGAGATCTCGGCGAGCGTGCGCAGGAGCGCGGCCGTCTCCGGGTGCGCCGTCCCGAACTTGACCTGGAAGAGCGGGAGCGCCTCGCGCGCGGCTTCGAGCGCCTCGTCGGCAAAGCCGAGGCGCTGCTGGCAGAGCGCCAGGTCGCAGAGCAGGCGCGCGACGCGCGCGTTGCGGTTGCCGAGCTCGCGGCGGGAGACGTCGAGCGCCTCCTGAAAGAAGGAGCGCGCGCGGTGCAGGTCGCCGGCCGCCAGCACGAGCTGGCCGGCGCGGTGCAGGAGCGCGCCGAACCAGGCGATGGCGTCGCCGGGCTCGAGGTCGGCGCGCTTGGCCTCAACGGCAGCGACGGTGCTCTCGGCGAGCCACAGGCGCACCTGCGCGTTGAGGGCCTCGTTGGCCGTGGCGCCGCCGTGGAACATGTCGGCGAGCGTGTCCTCGATGGCCTCGCGGTCGCGCGGGTTGCGGCAGCGCGCCGCAGACGCGTCGTAGGTGGTGGAGCCGAGGCGGATGATCTTGTGGGGCGCGTGCTGCAGCGTGGCGGCGAAGCGGTCCGGTTCATCCGCGGGCATGAGCAGCTCAAAGGGCGCACCGGAGGAGGCGCCCACCAGCACCTCGAAGACGCACCAGGACCGCGAGAGCGGGACGGGGTCCATCCAGGACCGGAAGAACAGCAGGCGCTCCTGGAAGCGCGGCAGCATCTCGCGCAGACGGTGCACCATCTCGTGCGCCATCGCCGCCTCCTCGTCCTCGGGCGCGGCGCCCTCGCGCGCGTCCGGGACCGAAGCGGCGCGGGCCCGCGCCGCCTCGCGCGCGCGCACCTGGTTGGCGCCCAGGACGTCCAGCCACACAAAGCAGTCCTCGAGGTCGGCACCCATGCGCGCATAGTGCGCCTCGAGCGCGTCCACGAGCGCGCAGAGCTTGGTGGCGCGCGGCGCCGCCACGTACGCGCACTGCTGGCAGCCGGGGCCTGGCCGCGCCCCGGCCAGGCCGCCGTCCTCCGCGAAGACGCCGCCGCGCAGCGGCCGCATGGCCGGCAGCACCACGAACTGGCACAGGTCCTCGAGCGTCCACTCGGCGCGTGGCTTGACGCGCACCTCGCGGCCCAGCTCCAGCCGCACCTCGCGGTCCTCCTCGCGCAGGTCCGTGCGCAGCTCGTCGTCGCGCGCGCGCCGCTCGCCTGCGAACGGCGACTTGCACACCAGCACGTTGCCCTCGCGCCGCACCACCTCCACGGACTGCCCTCGCTTGAGCGCGCGCCGCCGCGACGCGCGCAGCACCTCGCCCAGCTCCACGCCCTGCGCCTCCTCGCCGCTGCCCACGCGCGCCACCAGCGCGCCTAGCGCGGCCACGCTCACGCCGCGGAAGCTCGTCAGCGCGTCCACGTACTCCTCCCCCTGCTGCTGCTGCCGCTGCTTCCGCTTCATGCCGCCGCTCGCGCGCGCGTCCCTGCCCTCGCCGCCGCCGCCGCCGGGGCTCGTCATCTTCTTGCCGCCATCCGCCCTCGCGCCCCTGGACACGGCCCTCCGCACCGACTGCCGCAGCTGGCTCACGCGCTTCATCGCGCTCTGCCGCCGCGCCGCGCCGCGCCGCGCCGCGCCGCGCCGCGCCTCTCCGCTCTGCCCCGCCGCCGCGCGCCGCCGCGCCGCGCGCCTGCACACGCGCCAGCCCGAGCGAGCGAGCGAGTGCCCGCCCTCGCCCGCCGCCACGCGCGCTTCCCCCGCTCGCCTCGCCTCGCCTCGCCGCGCGCCGCCGCGCCGGGTCTCGCCGCGCCCGCGCGGCCGCCCGCCGCCGCCGCCGCTCGCCGCGCCTCGCGCGCCGCGCCGCGCCGCGCCTGCCGCCGCCCGCGCGCTCCCGCTCTGCGCCGCCGCGCGCCGCGCCGCCGCGGCCGGAGCGGCGCAGCCTCGGACCGGGCCGGGCTGCTTCTGCCTTCCGGGCCTGGCCTCCTGCTGCGGCGAGGCGAGGCGAGCGTGTGTGCCGCGCTCAAGCGCCAGTGGGCTATTCCTGGTTTCCTCCCTTCGCCGGGGATCTCTGCCCTTGCGCGCAGGCCTTTCCGGGCCCTGGCACAGTGGTGATGGCGCAGCCTGCAGTGAGCGCCCGCCAGCCCGCCGGCGGTCGGCGCCGCCGCGCGCACTCGGCGCCTGCCCGGGCGCGCGCGCGCGGCCGACTCGCGCGCGCGGGCGCGGGCCGGGCCGCGCGCCTCCCGCGCGGGCCTGCCTGCGAGTCTCCGCGCCCAGCTCGGCTGCGCCGCGGCGGCTGCGCCGCGGCGGCTGCACTGCGCTGCGCTGCGCTGCGCTGCGCTGCGTCCGAGGCCGGCCGCGGCCGCTCCGCTCCGCTCTGCTCCGCTCCGATCGAGCCCGGGGCCCGCGCGGCCGAGGCGGCGGCAGCCAGCCTGGTCTGCGTCTGCCTGCGCTCGCGCCCGCTCGCCTGCGCTGCGCTGCCTCGCGCGCGCCGCCGCGCCGCCGCTGCCAGGGACCCAAGGAGCCTCGCCTCGCCTCGCCTCGCCTCGCCGGCACGTGTGCGCCGCCGCCGCGCGTGGCGGCACGCGCTTCCAAGCCATGGCCAGCCATGGCCAGCCTGGGTGAGGGCAGCCTCCGGCAGCCTCGGCCGCGCCGGCGCACGTCGCCCAAGGGCGATCATCCTCCGCCGTCCAAGGGCGAAGAACGACCTCGCGCAGAGCCTGAGCCAGGCAGCGTCCAGGGCAAGGCCGGAGGCGAGGCAGAGAGGGCGTCGCGGCCGCGGCGGCCCGGCCGTGGCCGGCCTTGCTTGGCGCAGCTGGCCTGGACTCGCCACCGTGACAGCAGGACGACTCGGAGGAAGGGCGGAGGCGAGCGTGTGCGATGCGGCGCGGGAGGAGGTCAGGGCTGCGCCGCTGCAGGCGGCGGCGGCTGCTTCAAGTTGGCGGCGTCATCAAGACAGTGTGTGCGGCACTGCGGCCTCGGACGAAGCTGCCTGGCACTCCAGGCAGGCACGGGTGGCACGCGCGAACCCGGAGCAAACTTCAAGCACGCTCAAGCACGCGCAGCTCTCGCTTGTTGGCTTGGAGCTGGTTGTGAAGAGCCCGGCACGGCGATCATGATGATTCGAGTGTGCGCAGAGCTGGGCAGGCCTGCACATGGCTGGCCGCGGGTAGCAGGGTGCGCTTGCACTGACTCCCTGCCAGTGAAAGCGCTGCTAGCCCGGGCTGCTCCTGCAGTGCGTGGTGCCAGGGCTGGTGGCAGGCAGCTCAGGCTGGCAGCTGGCTAACAAAGCCACGCCTTGCCTTGGCTTGCCTTGGCTTGGGCCTTGTCATTGCTTCGTGGTTAGACGGTGTGTGCGTGCACACCAACCCTGCTAGGTCTGGTCGCCGCGCATAGGATGCGCGCGCAACGCACTGCAACGCACGCATCATTGCGTGGGACCTTGTGCCTGCCAGTGCCAGTGGCAGCCTGTCAGTGCCTGAGGCCGCGCGTGGCAGCCCAGCCTGACAAAGCCTGCCAGTGAGCCAGGCCCAACCGTTGGGCCTCTCTTTGTCAGTGGTCGATCGAGCTTGGAGATAAGCTCGTTGACACAACTGCGAAGAGGGCCTGCGCACGGAGTCGGTGACGGATTTCGCCCAACGCGGATCGGCGGGCGACCGGCGGGCGCTGACAAAAGCCATGGATCAAGTCCCGACTCATCTTGCACAAGAGCTATTCGCTTTCCCCGGCGCGCCTACCAAACGGTCTTGGGCCGCGCGGCCGCGCCACAGCTCGAGCCCAGACGCGTCGCAGCGGCGCGACTGAGTCCCCCGCGTGGCGGCGCGGGCCCGGGATGCGAGTTCAAGTCGGTTGCGTGTTCACGACGAGTCGAGCGGGGCCTGGGCGAGAGGGGGCTGAGTCGATGCTGGGGCGAGGCAAGGCGAGGCGAGCCGTGGCCGGTGGCGTGCAACCTGAATCGAGGCAGCGCGAGCCTACGGCTGACGCGTCTGGTGGTGGCGGATGCCGATCCGACCGATCGACCTCCTCATCGATCGCGATCGGCTGCCGGCCACGGCCGGCTCCCGACCCTGAACAGTTGGCGTGCAGGCGCACAAGTACTCAGGGACGGCGTCTTTCATTTCGTTGGTCCCGGGCGGTGAATTGTTGCGCGTATGAAACAGCCTCCGGTTGCCTTGGCCGGGCGCCGGCGCAACGCTCGCTTGCTAGCGCGCTCGCTCGCTCGCTCGCTCGCGCTGCACCTCCAGGCTCCCGCGTCGCGCCAAGCCGCTGGCGGGCTTCCGCGCCTCGACCAGGCTGCAGCGTCCCATTCCGAGTCCGGCTTGCCTCGCGCTTCCCACGCGTCCCAGCGGGGGGGGGGCGCATCGCCGCAGGGCCAGGCGATAAACGCGTGTCGCACTGGCTGCGGGACTCCACAGCGCCCTCCTCCCGAAGTAGTGCGGCTTCCCGCAGGCCCCCCCTGCCCAACTTGCCCGTCTGCATCGCGGCCGACGCGCGTAGCTTTGCCTGAGCTTATCAATTCCACGCCCGCCGCGCCGCCGCAGCCGCCGCAAACGGCGCTGTCGCCACCGCCGTTGCTCTTCTCCGCCACCGTGACCGCCTGGCACGTCGTACGGTATCAGATCTGGCTCTGCCAGGCGCCGATCGTATCGCGTCGGCCTGATTCGCCGCCCCACGCACTGTGGCACGCAGAGCTCGAGCGGCAGCTGTGGTGAAAGACTCATCCAGGGGGCGGCTGTGCCGTTGTGGCCTGCGGGAGGATGAGCCCTCAGTGGATGCAGCGCAGGCCCGCCCGAGGGCCAGGCTGGGCGGAGCTTGGAGCAAAGGCTGGTGATGCTACGCCATGGCACGGGCAGGCAGGCGGGCAGACCTGCAACGAAGGACGCCGCCCCCGCGAAGAAAGACTCGACGTGAGCGAGGAAGGACGCCACCCCCGAAGAAAGACTCGACGTCGGCGGGGATGCGCCCGCTCCAGGAGGGCGGCGCCGCGCAAGTGTACTGCGTGAACGACGACGAGGAGGTCGCGATTGCGCACGGCGTGCAAGGCACCTTCGCGCTCAAGGTGTACCGCGCAGCGCACGAGGACGTCGCCAACGCGCAGCGCGCCGAGTACGAGGCGCTCCGACGCGTGCAAAAGGTGCGCTTCGCGCAGTGCGCGAGCTTCGTGGTGGACTTGCTCTTCAGCGCCGCTGTCGTCTGCGACGGCCAGGTGCGCCTCGCCGTCGCCATGGAGCTTTGCGGCGGCGGGGACCTGCTCCGACTCCTTCAGGACGGTCCCTTGCCCTTGCGCGACGCCCGTTACTACGCCGCCGAGATCGCCGTCGCGCTTGAGCACCTGCGTGTGGCCGGCATCATGCACGGCGACCTCAAGCCGGAGAACGTCGCGCTCACGGCCCAGGGGCACGTCCGCCTCATCGATTTCGACCTCGCGCGCCTCGTCGCGCGCGGCGACAAAGGCTCCGGCGTCCCCGTCGTGCAATGCGCTGGCACGCTGCCCTACGCGAGCCCCGAGACGCTGCGGCGCACCGGCTCATCCTTCGCGAGCGACTGGTGGGGACTCGGGGCCATCCTCTTCGAGATGCTGCTCGGCGAGCAAGCCTTCCAGGCTCTCCACGAGCAGGCGCTCATGGCTCGCATCGTGCAAGGGACGCCTCAGTGGCCGGCCGACGCCCATTTGCTCGACAAGGACGCCATCAACGCGCTCCTTGCCCTCCTCAACGTGAACCCCTTGGGCCGTCTCCAGCGCCTCCACCACTGTGCGGCACATCCCTTTTGGGCTCCCGTCGACTGGTCGCTCGTTCGTTCCGAAGCATGGGTGCCGCAGCACTTCTTCTCCCAGAAAGACGACCCTCCTCCGAGTCTGCCTACTGCTGTCCCTTGTCCTCCTCGCGCGTTGTCTGCTGCCTTTTGACCACTGTAACAAATACAAGATTTCCGTCCCGTGTCCAAGTCAGCCCGTGGCTGGTGACCAAAAAAGGCCAGGATCCGAAGGAAGAACCAGCATCTCTGTCTTTCACCATTCGCGGCGCTCCGCTCACACATCCATCCACCAGTGCCAGGCACCTGCCCTCGACTGCAAGCTCATCACCTGAGTCAGCCTGTCCGTGTCCGCACCGACCGTGCAGTGTGGTCATGGCGGGGCCTGCTCCGTCGCCCTCCAGACCGCCGCATCTGCCAGCCGCTCAGCCAGCTGCAGTGCTCCGCTCTCCCTTTCTCTCCCTTTCTCTCTCCCCGATCGTGCCGTCTCTAGCGCTCCCGCGTCCTTGCGCCGCCGCGCCACGCCGCGCCGCGCTGCGCTCTAGCCGCCTGTGACTGCAGGCCGCCGCGCCTCCAAGCCGGGTCCTCCTTCCTCGGCCTGCTCCGCCCAGTCGCCTCCACCATCAACCATTCGACATTCGACTTCGTCTCGGCCTTTGCGCGCTGCGCGCTGCGCGCAGCCTGGCGCGGCGCGGCGCGGCGCGGCGCGGCGCGGCGCGGCGCGGCGCGGCGCCGGCGGCGGAGGCCTCGGCCGCTCGGCGCGGCGGCGCTTCTGCGGGTGGGCGCGGCGGCGGCGCGTGGAGGGCCGAGGCTCTTGCCGGGTCGGCCCCCCCTCTGCGCGCTCCGGCATGGCGCGACGCGCGCTGGCGGCGGCGGCGCTCGCGCTGGCAGCGCAGAGCGCGCTCGCGACGCCGGAGGAGGACGCGTGCGCGGCGGAGGACGAGTGGCTCGCCACCGATGACCCGGACTTCAAGCCGTACGTGCTGGCGAGCATCTTCCTCGTGCTCATGGGCGGCACCATGAGCGGCCTGCAGGCCGGCATGATGCAGCTGGATCGGCCGACCATCCGCACCATGCGCGAGACCGCCTCGCCCGTCTCGCTCGCGCTCATCAACCTGCTAGAGCCGCTCATCCAGCGCCGCCACATGCTGCTCGTCACACTGCTCGTTTCAAACGCGGTCGCCATGGAGGCGCTGCCCATCTTCCTCGACGTGCTTGTGCCCAGGGCCGTCGCCATCGTGCTGTCCGTCTCCATGGTGCTGCTGTTTGGCGAGATCGTCCCGCAGGCACTCTGCCTGCGCTGGCCTGGTGAGTTCGCCTGCATTTTCACGCCGCTCGTGTGGGTGCTGCTCTGCTTGTTCTTCCCCATCGTTTACCCTATCGCGCGCCTGCTCGACTACCTGCTCGGCGAGGAGCATCATCACACCTATTCGCGGGCCGGCCTCGGCGAGCTCGCACGCCAGCAGGCCAAGCTCAACGGCCACGGCGTCCTCGAGGACGACGAGCTCGACATCATCACCGGAACGCTCGAGCTGCACGACAAGGTGGCGCAAGATATTTGCATCCCGATCGAGCACGCATTCAAGCTCAGCTACCACGCCACTCTTACCGACAAGGTCTTGCGTGAGATTCTAGACCACGGCCACTCGCGCGTGCCGGTCTGGAAGGACTCGCCCACCAACATCGTGGGCATCCTCCTCGTCAAGCACCTCATCCGCATCGCGCCCGAAGCCGAGATCCGCGTCTGCGACCTTCAAATCATGCCGCTCCTCGTCACCGACCACACCGTCTCGCTCTTCGCGCTACTTCGCAGGTTCCGCACCGGCACCTCGCACATGGCCGCGATCCGCACCTCCAACGCCGTGACCTCTGCATCGAATGCCTCGTCCTCCTTGACCTCATCGTCCTCCCGGCCGCCCTCGCCCGCTGACATTGGCGTTGGCCTCCGCCCGCGGAGCACGACCGAGTCTGAGGACCTCATCCAGCTCAGCAGCACGCACCAGATTCCCATCAACGCCATCGGCATCCTCACGCTCGAGGATATCATCGAGGAGCTTCTCAAGCACGACATCCAGGACGAGACCGACGGCTGGGCGCCCATCAATGACGCCCTCGACCAGCGCATGACCAAGGTCCGCTCACTGCGCGACCACCTCCTCAGCTCGCTCGAGGCTGGTCAGCAGGGCAGTGCCAATAACACCGGCACCCCGGAGGAGCGCGACTCGCTCTTGCCCAAGGTCAGCCGCGCGCGCGCTGCTGCCGCCGCCGTCGCCGCTCGCGTTGCGCCAGGCTCCAGTGACACCGACGACGACGACAACAGCGGAACCTTCGCGTCGGCGTCCGGCACCACCAATCGCACGCCCAGCATAAGCTACGGATCGCTCAATGAATTCCGAGCCCAGACCGGCCAGGACACCGCCAATGTCATGACGCAGCAGCAGCAACAGCAGCAGCAACAACCACAACAGCAGCAGCAACCACAACAGCAAATGCAAAAGCAACCTCAACAGCAGCACTCGCCGCATCAGCACGTGCAAGCCAAAGTTGGCAAGCCTGGTCCCGGATCGCCTTCCGCAGCGCCAGCCGACGGCACTGTGCTTGGCATGCTGCAAAAGTGATGGCTTGCAAGCGTGGGTGGAGCGGTGCGCGAGGCTGCGTTGTGTTGTACACGACACTGCCCATGCGCGCTGCAGCTGCAAATTTTCAGTCAGCCAGTCAGCCAGCCTCAGCAAGCTTAGCAAGCCAGTCAGTCAGACGACTATCTTTCCTTTCTCGTGTCCACCTCTTGCTTCGTGTGGCCATGCCGCCACCCCGAGCGAGCGAGCCGGGACGACGCAGAGCTATGCAATACGACAACACGGTCACCCCAAACATGAAAGGGTTGCTGGGCTTGTCAGGGGCTACAGCTAACATTACGCGGCCCGAACTGCGTGGGCCCGGAGCAGGACGAGAAGGGCTGGGCTGCCAAGTCTCGAGTAGCTGGACGTGGTTCCCGGCTCTATTTTAACCTTCTCAACAGCTGCTCCACGTTGGATCCACGTCCAGAGCAAGCGACCTCGCTCCTTTCTTGTGTGCGCAAACTGTCCTGCCGTACTACCCGCGTCAACCCCCGCACAGGAAAATAAAATGATGTTCCTTCTTCTCGCACCACCTGTTTCTTGCACGGCATCTTCAGTTTTTTTTTTCATCTTGGTTTTTCCCATGAACAAAAAATCAGTTGGCGCCGGAGATGTTGAGACGTCTCAGGGATTGGCCAATGGTGAAGCGCCCGAGGTTGGGCCTGGATGCGGACGCGCGGCGGCCGGTGCTGGAAGCGCCGCCGGCCATGCCGAGGACGCCGGCGACGTATATGTTGCGCTCGTCGTCGTCCTCGGCGGCCGTGGAGCCCTGGTGCGGGTCCTTGCCGGTGAGAATGACGTTGGCCGAGGGCATGTCGGCGGGCCGTGGTTCGACGGCCTGCAGGACCGGGTCCGCGGCCTCCGCCTCCGGAGTGTACTCGAGGTTGTCTAGCGCCCAGCTGACGGTGCGCACGCGCTCGTGCAGCAAAACGAGCGTGGTGAGCTCCGTCATGAGCTCGTTGTAGTCCGAGCGGCGATGCACGCCGTAGCGGGCCAGGTGTTCGTCCACACGCGACAACTTCTCATACAGCGGGTCGCGCAGGTCGTAATAGTAGAACTCCGGCCGCTCCTCGGGCCGAACCTTTTCGCACAGCGTGGTCCAGTGCGTGCTGATGGCGAAGACCTTCTCCAGCGCCAGACTGCGCGGCCGGGGCGCCTCAAAGATGATGTCCGCGAGCTCGTCCGCCATCTCGTAGAAGTTGTGCACGCCACTGCGCTCCGGCTTGTGCAACGAGAACCGCAGCAACAAAAAGAGCAGCCGCGTACGCGGGGTCAGCGTCAGCGAGTCGTGCGAATCTCCGACTCCATCGCCCGCCCCGCCACCGCTGTGGTCGGCGCGTGCCGCGCCACCCTTAGCGCCGCCCTTGGCGCCGCCCCGTCCTCCGAGGTGACCTCGGGACTTGCCGCCCGCGCCCGAGCCACCGCGCCCCGCGGCACCGCCGCCAGGCACCTCGCTCGTGCCAGCCATCGCCGCCGTGCGCCGTCGCAGCTGCAGGCACTCGAGAAGCATGCGCTGGTCGTTTGTCTTGGCCACCGCGCGAATCAGGTCGGCCTGCGACGAGATGGCGTTGATGCGGAACTTGCCGCCCGCGCCCTGCATCAGCTTCTCAATCGGCAGCTCCACCTCCGACTTCATACCCACGGTCACGTTTAGACAGGAGGACCTGTGCCCACCCAGCGCCTCGTAGTTTTTCATGCGCCACGCCTGCTCCTGCGCCGCGCGGGACTTGCCCAAGCACTCCTCGTCATCCTCGCCCGCGCCGCCTACTCCTGCGCCGCCGCCGCCCCCCTCACGTCGGATCGATGTGCGGAGGGGGCCCTTGCCAGTGCCTGCTTCCTCGCGGGTATCCTGCAGCAGCGCGCGGTGCACCGTGGCGTGCTTGTGCATGGCGCGCTGCGCCTTGCCATGGAGATCCTCTAGTGCCACGGAGATGGGGTTATACGGCTCCGCAATGTGGAAAAGTCCCTCGCGCAGCATTTCGGACTGGTGCACGAGCTGCTGCTTCATGCGCCGCTTCATCTCCTGCGCGAGGCCGACACTCACCAGCTGCTCCGCGGCAAAGGCACTCAGTGTGGAGATCAGGCCAATGCCCACCAGCATCAGCAGGAACATCAGTAACTTCGTCTCCGGCTGCGTCACCTTCAGGTCGCCGTAGCCCACCGTCGTCACCGTCACCATCGCGAACCAGAGCACGTTTGTAAAGTCACGAAAATCTTCCTGCTCGTCCTGCTCGAAGACCTTGATGAAGACCGCGCACACCAGAATGATGATGGAAACCACGAAACCAAGGTATGTCATCGGCTTGCGCACCATGAGCGAGATGAAGACTGCCTGTTGCGTGAACCGCCGGTATAGACGGAAGATGCGAAACCCCTTGAATAACCGCAGCGAGTCCGGAAACCAGATCGCTGTCAGGGGAATATCTGTCAGCAGCGCCGGCACGTCGTACCAGCTGTCCCAGAAGAAGGACGCCAACGTCGGTAGCTCCTTGTGGTCTCTTCGCAGGCATCGAATCACGAGCTCCAGCAGAAAGATGCCGAAGCTGTAAAAGTCGGTCCAGATCAGGAGCCGCTGCGCCTGCGACGACACGCCGCCATACGGGATCAACGGCGCCACGGCCACGACCAGCGAGCACACGGTCAGCAGGGTCACGAAGACCTCCGCCAACTCGCCCAGCCACACCAGACTCTCAATTCGACGGTCGTACAGCAGCTGCAGCATCAGATCCTCGTCATCCAGGAACTCTTCTAGCCCATACCGCGTGCCGCGCGTGCGCCGTTCTGGAATGCCCATCGCCATGGCCGATAGCCGCCGCGTGATTTGGCCCACACGACGGTTCAGGCCCTGCCGCGTCTGCGCAACCTGTCCCGACAACAGCTTGTCGCGAAACTTCATACTGGAGCGCCCGAAGAGGACCGCCTTGGCGCCGCCGGTGTCTTCCGAGCTTGCAATCTTCCCGATGCCCATGCGCGCCTTCCCGGACCCGGCCGACGCAATCGCGCCCGGCGGAACCTGCAGCGCCGCCTTCATTGCGGACGACGCCCCTGCATCTCCTCCAGGCGGCCCGCCCGCGCCTCCTCCGGGCCCACGGAAGTTCATCATGCTCGCTGTCGCCTCGAACTCCTGCATCTGGTGCTCTCGCTCGTGGATGCGCTGCATGACCTCGTCGCGCCTTGTCTGGATGTATTCCCGCAACTTGTAGTAGAGAAAGACCATCAGAATCACCACCGCAAAGAATCCAAAGTACACCAGGTACATCACGAGGTCGTCGTTCAGAGCTTCAAACACGATGAAGTCCATCTCATTTGCGTATCCATCCTGGTCATCGTCGAACGTGAAGCCATAGTTGAACGGGAACTCGTCCAGTAGGTCGAAGACGCCATCATTGTCCTTGTCCAGATCCAGCAGGAGCAGCTTCAACGCGCCGCCATCTCCCGGGTCCTCCATCCACACCACCGTATCGCGGTACACCGATGCATCCAGCACGCGTGTGCTGTTGTTCGCGCTCGCTCGCCGCAACGCGGGTGCGTCCACCACGCAATGCACGCGCTCGATACCGTCCGGGCTCTGCAGGGTTGCCGCTTCTAGCTCGCGAAATCGCAGCAGCCGGACTTGGTCCGCGCTGCCATCCTCTCTCGCGCCCCGCAAATAGTAGAGCAGCGCGCCATCTGAGTCACGTTGCGAAAGCCGGATCTCGCGGTCCCACGCGCCGCTCGGCACGTCCGTAAGCTGCTTCGCCTCTCCAATGCGCGCGTACCGCAGCACGTGTGCGCCGCTTACACTGTTCTTGAGCACGACGAAGACAAAGTCGCCGCCAAGGCTGAAGTCCGCCAGGGCATCATAATCTCCGTCCACCCACGAGCTCAGAGGAATCCCTTCCGCGTCCATGCTGGGCAGATTCATCAGCGTCACCGACTGGCCGTCCAAGTCAGTCCACGCCGCTGTGCACACATGGTGCTCGCTACCTCCATCTGGCGCCGCTGTGGCCACCGGTCGCGTCGCGTGCAGCGCCAGCGTCATCCCCGGAAGACCCTCACGCGCCAGAAACCGCACCATCACCGACGACTCGTTCGAGGCGATGTCCATTGCCTCGTACAGCAGAATCTGCTCGCCGCAGAACACCGCATGCTCGCGTCGCACTGTGCTCGATAGCGTTGTCAGCGCCGTCTGCCCGACGAAGGCCTCCTCTCGGTTGATCTTCTCGTCAGGCAGCATGCCCTGCGGCTCGCGCGCGTACACACGCACCACGCTGTGGTCAGCGCCCAAGTCCTCACTCCACGAAAGGTAATTCCCTTCAGGGCTCGCCACGATCGACCTCGGCTGTCTCGAGTCGAAGAAGAACACGTGCGTTTCCTCCGGGTACGGCTTCTGAAACAAGCGAAAGAGGTAGCATCCGTCCGAAAGGATGTCGTCCCCGTCCGCATGCGGCACGACCGGCGCCTCGCTCACGTCCGCCTTGCAAGTCGAGATGCCCTCTTCATAGTCGCTCGCAAACAGCTCTGCAGCGAGCTCCGCCATGCTGATGGACAACACACGCAGTTGGCCGTCTTCGAAGGCGTGCGTGCAGACCGGCGCATCCCCGCTCGTATCCCAGTGCACGCACGGGTCCAGCAGCTCAATCTGCCCTCCTGAAAACGTCACCACCGACGGCCTCTCATGCTCCTCCCATCGGGTCGCCCACTCCGTGCCGCCCGACAGCATCGGCGTGCGCAGCTCGCGCGGCTCCAGCGCAGACTCCACCGCGCGCTGCTTCTTGTAGTCTCGTTCTTTGAACGCCACGCGCGCCAGGTTGCAGCTCTCCACGCCGTCCACCACCGCCGCCTCGTACCAGTCCCTTTTGCGCACATACGCCCTCGCAGCGCGGGGCCACGCCAGCACGACCAGCACCACCATCGCTAGTGCCGCCGCCGGCGCCGCCCGCGGTCGCCGCCCTGGCCCCATGCTGCGCTGCCCGTCGCGCTGCCCGTCGCGACGTCTGGGAGGGGGCTTTGCCGTGGCGCATGGGTGGGCAGGGCTGGGCTCGCTGTGCCTGCCTCTGATCTGATTGAGCAAGCCTTGCAGGTTTCAGGCCCAAGTGGCCCAACGGCACTGGCCTCAGCTCACATCAGCTCTCTCATGGAAGGCTTCATTCCACTCAGCGTCAGCTCACAGTCAGGCTCGCTTGCACTGCATCGGCTCGTGGGCATTGTCCGGTCCGGCGCAACCCGGTTTGTTTTCAAGAAGCAAGCGCCAGCGCGCGGGGGTAGCCCTCACGGCCGCAGGCACGCTCACTCTGCATCCATTGATGATGAAAAGAGGTCTAAGCCGCTTTCTTGCCCGGCCCGGGCAGGGGCCCTGGCCCTGGCCCTGGCCCTGGCCCTGGCATTGCAGAGGCAATGGCCCTGGTACTGTACGTGCACTGCACGTGGCACTATGCCTGCCTGGCGCCCGAGTCCAGACTTGATCGCCTACGCAGGAAGCGTGCGCGACGGTCGCCAGACTTTGGCGACCGAATTGACTGTGAGTTCTTGCTCGCCGAACCCATCACAGAAAAGGACCGTCGAACTCTCTTGCGGGCTCGCATGCATGCAAGCGTTAGCGTTGGTGGTGATCTGGACCTGTCTTGCAAACTCGCAGCTGAGCACGCTGGCAAAAAATAAACCACGGCAAAATCACGTAATGCTGCTTTCTCGTTCCTTTCCAAATCAAGCCACCTCGCAGCCAAGCCAGCTTCCCGCATGCTCCTGCCTTCGCTTGTGACGCCTCGTGACGCTCGTGACGCCCCCGTGACGCTCGTGACGCCCTCGTGCCGCTTCGTGCCCTTGCTTACGTTCTGCTTCTGGTCTGTTCTCCGGCGGGATGGGCGCCCCATCCTCCTTCAACACGGTCCTTGCCTATCGCCGCCGGGCGTCGACGTGAGCGTCATCTTCGGGCGGCAAACCTCCACGCCTGCACTGCAGCTTCGACGTGGAGCTGCTCTGCGTTGCTCTCGCCTTGTTCTGGTTCTCGCCGTGCTCCTAGCTCGCTCCCTTCTCGAGCCACCTACTACTAGCTAGCTAGCTCTAGCTGGACGGCGTCGGCGTCGTCCTTGGCCGACAGCAGAACTTCAACTCCCCTCGCCTGACTGTGAGAGCGCGCACGGTGGCGCGCGGGCAGCGCGGGCGGGCGTCGGCGCACGGGCGCAGCACGCTGCGTGGGGTCTGCTCGCTTGTTGCAGGTGGAGCGCCACGGCGACGGCCCTCGCGATGGACGCCAGCGCCGCGCCGGGCGACACGCAAGGGGATGGCGGCAAGGTGACCGTGCACGCGGAGGTGAAGCCGGCCGCCGAGTACCGCCTCGGAATGAAGGAGTACCCGAATGAGTATGATGCATACCTGAGCCGGCAGGTGGGCAGGAAAGCATACCTGTCAAACGCATACTACGGCGGCAGCGGCTGTGAGGACGACCTATATGAGCGCCTCGCGCAGGACGGGCGTGGACGCTTCCAGCGCGTGGACGGCAACCACGACGTGTACCTGTCGTTCTTCGTCATGCCTGGCGTGACGGTCATCATCTACGAGAGAGCCAAGGGCGTGGACACGGCCCTTTTCCAGTACTCGATGCTTCCGATCGGCGAGGGGCTGTGGCAGCACTACAAGCTTCACACCAAGCCTGACTCGGAACACGTCTTCTTGCTAAGCTTCCACCAATGCTACGCCGTTCGCGAGCTCGCGAATAACAACGAGCAAATGCCGCAGCAGCAAGGTGTGGTCAAGGATGTGGAGTTCAACACCAAGTACGACTTCCTTTGCGCCACGGACTCCTTCGCGTCCATGGAGCTCTTCCTATCAACGTGACCGTGGGATGGGCAAGTTCACGCAGCCTCACTGTACGAATCTAATTTTTGTATTTTGAATTTGGGATGCCGATTGCCTCGGCGTCAGCCTGAGTGGGGCAAAACAGTGGGCTCACTTAGGCCGTCAGCTCAGGTCAACTGCACACCGGACGGGCTTAGTAGCGAAGGCTGCGGAGACGGCCCCGGGCTCGTGACCCATTCCTCGATGCGCGCGAGTTCCGCTTGCCAGGTGCTACTTTCCTTTGGAAGAGGACTGCGCTCCGGCCCGGCGTCCATGACGACGCGCTCGTAGAGGGCAAAGATCGGCATGGCTTGGCGCTCGCCGAGCGAAGCAACCAAATCTGCCCACGTCATTGCCGCAGCCGCTCGGTCCATTGGCGCCCAGAGCTCGGTGTGCGCTGCGCGCGAATAGACCTCCAAGGCCCTCGCGTCTTGGCGCACGACCAAAACCGCCAGCTCCCATGTCGCGGCGCCCCGCTCCGTCGATCGCAGCACGATGCTGCGTACGCATTCGCGAAAGTGGCGCGCCGACGCACGCAAGATAGGTCTCCACTCCGCGTGCTCGCTGCCGAAGTGCTGCACCAGGTCTTCCACAAGCCCGTCCAAACTCAACACCGTGTCCTCGGTCGGCCACGACACGCTCTCCGGTCGGGACTCCAGGACCGTCGCCAGGCGGCGCATCGATTCGTAGAGCGGCTCCGGCCCATCTACGGTCCGCAGGAGCTCCAGCGCCACGGCCCAGAACTCGCCGTTGCGCTCGTCCTTGGTCGCCCGCCGCGTGTCGCGGACGCGGTCTTGATCAAGGCGCAGCGGAGGAGCCAGGCCCTTCAGAGCCGCGCGGACCTCGGACACGCTGGGGCACAGCGGAGGCGCCAGGCCAGCAGCCGTCTGCGATTGCCACCTGCTCGCCCGCGACACAGGACGCGACCAGTCCACGGCGAGCGCAACAACCTCCCCGACGCACTCACGGCCCGCAGGCGCAGCACTTACAAGGCTTGCATGCGCGCCGCGCATGTGCTGGACCACGCGCTGGGAGCCAAGGGCCACGAGCAGCGCCACCACGGCGCGGCGCACCTCGACCGCAATGGAGGCGTGCTCCTCGTAGTACCGGCGCCGGTCGAGCGCGGTATCGCGGCCCGCGCGACACGAGTCCAGCAGCCGCACCGCGTCCACAGGGTCCGACGCGCACACCTCGCAGACCTCTGCGTGCACCGCGTCCAGCATGTGGTCGAGTACATCGGCGCCTGGTCCGCCTCCCACCGCGCTCCCGCTGCCGCCTGGCGACGACGACGCCATCGTCGGCACCGCGCCAGCCTCGCTGTCCTGGAAGTACTGCGCCGGGAAACGTTGCTGGCCCAGGCCGCACGGGCGGGCGGACTGCTGCTGCACCTTGCGGGCGCGCGTGCCCACGCGGTCCCACACGCCCACAATCAAATCGTACACCGGCCCCGGCAGTTCGTCGAAGAGTCTCTGGCATGATTGGTCGCCCTCGCGGGCGTGCAAAAGTACCGCAAGCCAGGCATGGACCAGGGCCTCCGCGGCGGGCTCCGCCAGAATATACTCCAAAGTATCCTCCCCGAGCAGCTCTTCTGCCGCACCCTCGGCGGCGAGCAGCTCGCGCGCCCATCGCATCTCGTTGGCCGCTGCAAAGGCCGGCCGCCGCTCACCTGTCGTGGCTCGTACCGGGGTGCGGGACTGGACCATGACAAAGGCCGCCGAGGGCAAGGGCACCTCACCCGAGGCGTCCGAAACCGGCATCTCCGCCGCCCAGACCGCCTCTGCGTGCCGGCTCGCGTCCACCACAAGCGCTGGTAGCGCGCGGGCACGCTCCGGGCTGCACTGCGCGGTGGGCAGGCCAAGGCCGGCAATCCAGCCCCTCCCACCAGCACCAGCACCAGCACCAGCACCAGCACCAGCACCAGCGTCTTTTGCATCTGCGGCTGCGGGCGAGCGCCGCGGGGCCTCCAAGAGAGCACCGAGATCGGGTCGAGCCCCGCCGGACGTGAGCGAGTAGGCGTTTAGAGACAGCTCGAAGAGACACTCCTTCCCGCGCCCGCACATGTGCACGAGGTCAGCCACGCACGCGCGGGAGGGAAGCCCCAGACGGGCGCGCTCGCGACCGAAGCGAGTGCGCAACGTCTGGAGCGCTGCGGTCCACGCGCCGGCCAAAGCTCCCTCCGAGAGCGCTTCCGGGCACGTCTGGTGCATCGCTCGGGTGAGCGAGAGCATCGCGGCCCGCGCGGCGCTCGCCGCGCCCTCCTCTTCCTCCATCGGTGGGTCCTCCAACACGCCAAAGAGGGCGCTAAGAGAGCGCAGAATTGGGTCCGAGCATGCCCGGCCGGCTTCCGCGAGGATACTCGCGCGGCACGCGGGGAGCGCCCAGAGACACTGCACCAAGGCCAGCACGGTTGCACTGGGACAGGGTTGCGCCACACGCAAGAGGCCCACACGCAGCGCGTCCAGCGCCGCGCGCCGGGTTGCCACTTGTCGGCGCGCCAGCCGGAGGCTCGAGCCGGCAGCGGCCGAGACCATCGCGAAGGAGCAGGCGGGCGCCTCATACCGCACCGTGCCGGTCGCCTGAGGTCGCAGTATGGCGAAGTGGATCGTGTTGGCGCCCGCCTTTTTGAGCGCGTGCACCTGTCGTTGGCCCAAGCCACGAACCGGCGCGAACACCCGCCCGAGAACTGCGTCCAGGTAGGCGATGTCCTCAAATAGAGCAAATGCCGGGCCGTCGTGCGCGTAGCCCGAAAGCGATCGGGCGCTCGGATCAAAGAGCACAGCTTCGCCGGAAGCACCGAACAGCTGAACACAGACCACGTCGAGCCCGCACCGCACGACCGCAATCGCGTGGCCATCCCCACGAGTCTCGCTGATCGTGGCAAGCGTAGCCAACACGCGCTCCATTCCGCCGAGCTCGCCGATGCGGTCCGGGACGAGCGAGTCCGCGCATCCAGCGAGAGGGACGCGACAGAGTCCCCATCGCGCCGCCAGAAACTTGTCGTCCTCCAGGACGCCGCCGCCGCCGCCGCCATCGTCCTTTTTGCCAGTTGCCTGAGGGCGGCCTAGCGCGAATTCGATCGCCACCTCACTGCCACGGCGCACGACCGCTTCGAGCGCGTCCTGGTCCAGGCGCGGCGGGAGCGCAGCGAAAAGGGCGGCAGCCTCAAGGCAGGAGAGAACGTCACGCTGTGCCGCGCACGCAGGCGTTTGGTACTGCTGGGCCGGCCGCGCCGTGATGAGACGGGAGCACCACGCGAGGACATCGTTGTCCATCGTCGCTGCAAAGGCCGGGGCGGCGACCTCGCGCAAGCTGGCCGTCATGACCAGACCGTCGCTCACTTGGTGCAGCGGGTCGGGCCCGTCCGTCCGGTGGCGCTGTGCCGGTGCGTCCAGCACGACGACACCGCAGTTCCCGGCCTCCTCGAGCAAACGCCGCTCGGCGCCGTGCACCGCGTCCACGTGCTCCTCGAGCTCGCCCGCGCTCGCGAACTGCGCGCCGCACAATCCGCACGAGCTCGACTCTCTGCCTGCGGGCGACCACAACGGCGTCGCGCACGAGCTCGCGGGTGACTGCACGGGGCTCGGCAGCGTCTGTGCACGCGCGACCTTGTCCGCATCGCGCCCTCCTTCTTCGTCTTGACGGGCTTGCCTGGCCGCGTGCGCCATGACCTCGCGCTCCATGACCTCGCGCTCCATGTCGCCGCTGCGCCTAGCCGGCGCCTGTTGACCAGCGCCTGCCAGTCCGCGCAGCCTGCGCCGCCGCTCCTCTGCACGCGCGCGCGGCCCCTGCCCGCGAGCGAGCGCGGCGCGGAGCACTCTGCCCTGCGCAGCGCCGCCGTGCAGTGAGGGGCCAAGGGGGGGACGGTTGACGCGCGTTGACAGGACAGAGAGAGTCCCTTCTCACCGCTGTGAAAGAGCGCACGAACCGGGACTGGGACGCGGGCGGCAGGGACCACTGCGCCCGCCCTGCCACCAGGGACACTCGGAGGAAGGCCGATGATTTGGAGCAGGCACACGCATGACGCTCCTCGACAGAGATTTGACGCTCCTCGATGGAGACTTGACGCTCCTCGTCGGCTGCGCCATTGAGAAGAACAGAGACAGACCACCGCGCGCGTTGCCCTTGAGGAAATGGGAGAGGCCTCAACGCGTCTCTTGCACGACCTCGCTCAGGCTGGCTTCAAGCTTCACGGCCAGGCCTTCTACCTAGCTAGCTAGCTAGCTAGAGCGAGACGTAGGCCTGGAGGCGAGCCAGGAGAGCGCGTAGACGGCCACGAGCGCGAGCGGGACGCGGGCGTCGTCGACGATGGAGTCCAGCAGGTAGAGCATGTTGGCGCGGCTGGAGAGGAGGCCCGCGAGCATTTCGGACCAGGTGAGCGGCGGCGCGGTGGTCAGGACTTCGGGCAAGGCGCACGCATGCTCATGCGTGGCGATGGTGGCTCGGTTCGGCGGCATGGCGACCTCAAGGTAGCAGTAGTTCACATACGGCGGCACGATGTGCACTCGGTAGTACTGGCCGTCCTTGTAGACAAAGGGGCGGATTGAGACGCCCTGCGCATGCACGAGCATGCCGCGGATGCTGGTGAACTGCTGGTTGATGCGGTCCATGAAAAGCACAAACATGCGGAAGAAGCGCACGATCTCGCGCCGTGAGGCGCGGTCCGTCAGGTCGACGACCTCGCTGTGGTCCGCGAAGATCACGACGTGGTCTCTGAAGATGAAGTCGCGCGGCAGCGGCTCCATGCCGAAGCGGACCATGGCGTCCAACGCGTGGTAAAAGAGGTCGTGACACATGCGCGAGCTCTGCAGCGCCTCCGTCGTGGATGCGTTGATGATCTCGACCGGCTCGAAGGCGCCGTGGGCATCCGCATACTCACGGAGCCAGCCCATGAGCTGATTGAACTGGGCGCCGGTCAGCGTGCCCACGCCCGTAAAGTTCGTGAACTTGCTCGGGCATCCCTTGACGAATCGGACGCCGCCCTGGTTGTGCCACTGGATCTCGTACGAGGCGGCGAGACGCGCGTACAGGAGGCCGAGCGGCGTCGGCAGCCACCTAGGGTACGCAGGCTTGATGACCGGGTGCAGCACGGGCGCGACCGTCTCGGTGATGAGCGGGACGTACTCGACCGAGTACCGCGTCTTGGCCTCGCCGCTGCGCGCGTCACGGATATGAAAGGTGATGCCAGAGTGGAAGGCGTTCCAGGGCGCGTCCGTGACGCTCTCGAGCACCCAGCTCGCCAGCACGTGCTCTGCGTAAAAGACCTCCACGCTGTCATCGGCCCCGAGCTCAGGAGCCTGCTCCAGGCTCTCGCGCCATTCTCTCAGCGTGCTGGCCGCCTGCTCGCTGTCCAGGCCGTCCATGTCCACCTCGACCTGCGTGTGGGCCCACTCTACGACGAGCGCCGCGCACAGCCACGCCGCGAGCGCCACCGTCGCGGACCTCCGCATGAGCGTTGCCATGGCTGCCTTGCTGCCTTGGGCGCGACGACGGGTGGCGACGACGACGACGACGACGGTGGTGGTCAAGCCGAGCCAAGCCAAGCCGGGCAGGTTGACGTCGGCGCTCGAAGCCAGGCGTCTCGGCGCGGCTCAGGCTTTACTGCTGCTGCTGCTGCTGCTAGCGAGCGAGTGACCGAGCGCGTGCAGAAGCGTAGCCACCACGGCCAGTGGCAGGCGGGCGGGCAGCCTGAGCCCAGTCCCGCATCGCGCGAGACCATGGCCAAGCGCGCGAGGCCGGAGCGCGGCACGCCAGGAGCGGCAGCCGCTCGCGAGAAGGAGGTGGAGGAGAAGAGCGTTCTGGAGAAGCGCGCCGGCGAGCCAGCCGACCCCGCCACGGGGAAGAAGCAGAAGCAGAAGCAGAAGAAGAAGAAGAAGTCGACAAAGGAAGAGGAGGAGACGAAGGCGCACACGACGGAGCTCGTCGAGGGCCAGGCGACAGCAAGGACAACAGAAGTGAGCTGCTATGCAGAGCTAGAGAAGCAAGTCTTCGCCGACGTGGACGGGTACGGCGTGGCCGCAGAGGTGAAACGGAAACTGCGCAGCGAGGGCAGGTTTGCAGAGACTGCGGCGCTCACATACGGTGAGGTGCGCTGCGAGGCCTTCGCGGAGCTGCTTCAAGAGAGCGCGGGCCGCTGTGAGGGCTTCTTCGCCGACATTGGGTCCGGGACCGGCAAGGCGGTCCTGACGGCGGCCTTGGCGGGCTACGAGAAGTGCCTGGGCATTGAGATTGTCTCAGAGTTGCATGAGTGCGCGGCGGCAGCGCTGCGCCGTGCGCAGACAGAGCTGTCGCTCCTCCCGGAAAAGGCCACTGTGGACCTGGTTGCCGGGGACAGCTTTGAGCTCGTGGACCGCTGGGCGGGCGCCGACGTGGTCTTCGCGCCGACCACTTGCTTCACGCCGGAGCTCATGGCGGCGCTCGAGGCAAGCCTGCCTCGCTTGCGCGTCGGCGCGCGCGTCATCACCACAACGCGCGTGCTCAAGTCCAAAGCAGTACGCCTGGTATTGCGCCGGCGCTTTGGCTACGCGCGTGGGTCGCTCGAGTTCATGGTATGGGAGCGCGTCGCGGGCAAGGCCTAGTTATCCTGTCCTCTTCATAGCGCGGCAGGCACAGAGCTCGCCTCGTCTTCTGGGTGGTGACGCACGTTGTGAAACACCGAGACTGCGGACGTGTGCAGGAGCGAGGCGTGAGTAATCCGAGAGAAGGTCCCTGGATGGTCTCTGCCTTTCTCTCTCACTCTCTCTCTCTCTGCGTCTTGTTCTCTCTCTCTTTCTCTACTGCTGTGCTCTTCTGTGCAAGACGACCTACCGTTGGCCTGGTCAAAGTAGTTCAGGTTGAGATTGCGCGCGAGTTTCTGGCCGAGTCTGTGAGGTCCGATTCGAGCGATCCTGGGTCAGCGTACCACATACGAGAAAAAGAAAAAAACAGAAAAAAGTCGCCAGCCAGGCGCGAGGGAGGCGAACGTACTTGCGCAGCATGCGGACGTCGGTGGATGGCTTTTTGGTGAGTCGACGGCGATCAATCTTCACGCCGTCAAGGACCAGATCGTAGCGTGGCATGTCGGACGGCTTGTCGCCGACCTGCACCATGCGGTTGAGACGGATGTAGATGTTGTGATAGCCGCTGGTGAGACAGTCCGCGCCAATAATAAATGAGTAGGTGCGGTTCTCCTCGTCCAGCAGGTAGATGCGCTCGTGGCGGAAGTTGATGTAGATGGTGACGCTGTAAAAGAGCAGCACGCTTACATAGACGAAGACGCTGCTGTTGATGCTCTGTGTGAGCATCATGATCACGAGGATGATGAAGCAGACGCAGGCCGTGATTTGCGAGCTTCGCTTGCGCTGGTACGGCACCTTGAGCGTGAAGACGCGGGACCTGTCCTCCAGCGAGAGTCCGAGCTGGAACGGATAGAAGGGGTTCTTAGCGAGCTCCTCCTTGAGAATCTGCACGCTCGACCGCTTATCCGAGCTCACCAGTGCGCGTAACCTGCGCGCTTCCGTGCCAAGTCAGCCTTTGCCATGCCGTGCCGTGCCGTGCCGTGCCGTGCCTTTACGTGCCGTGCCTTGAACTCGCCCTCGAGCCTCGCTCGCTGCAGCGGCCCCTTGCGCCAGCCACCTACCTACCTGCGAATCATGGTGCGTCTCTCGGCCGTGCTCTACGGCTCCGCCCCGCCGCTCGTCTCCAATTCTGCTTTCTGCTGTTGCTCCCGTTGCTCTCGATGCCGCCGTGTCGAGCCCAGATGCCCGTTGGGCCTCTTTGCCGGCCCTTGCGCGACCCCGAGCCGCGCGCGCGCAAGTGGGGAACCCGACTTGCTCGGCGCGACGCAAGGGCTCGGACCCGCGCGCAAGTGGCGCGGAAAGAGGCCCAAGCGCGCCGGGGCGCGATGGGTGGCGGCGCGCTCGGGGCCACCGCCGCGCGTGGCCAGCGGCGCGCGGTCGGCCGGCCGGCGCGCGGGCAGGCAGTCCAGAAGGCAGTCGGCGCGGCGGGGCGCGGCAGCCAGCGGGCGCGGCGGCGGCCCGAGGCTTGCTCGCGAGATCTCCAGCCAGCCAGCCAGCCAGGCCGCGCGGAGGGCCAGGGCCCACAACATGGCGCCGACGCCCAAGGCCAAGCGCGGCAGCGCGAGCGCCAAGAAGAAGTCCGCCACGGCGGAGAAGAAGAAGATGGCGAAGAAGGTGCAGGAGGAGGAGCTGCAGGAGAGTGAGGAGGAGCAGGAGCAGGACCTGCAGGAGCAGGAGCAGGAGCAGGAGCAGGAAGCCTCTGAGGACGAGGAGGACCAGGACCAGGACCAGGACCAGGACGATGATGAGGAAGCCGAGGAGCAGCCGGAAGCGGCGGCCAAGAGCAAGAAGCAGCTCAAGCGCAAGGCGCAGGAGCAGGAGAAGGATCAGGAGGAGGAGGAGGAGGACGCGGTCGGCACGGAGGCGGACGGGTCCAAGAAGGGGTTCTTCACGGAGACGCGGTTCGCGGACCTGGAGCTGTCGACCAAGACACGGCAGGGCCTTGAGGAAGGCGGGTTCGAGCGGCTGACGCAGATCCAGAACAAGGCGATTCCGCCTCTGCTGCAGGGCAGCGACCTGATCGGCGCGGCCAAGACCGGGTCCGGCAAGACGCTGGCGTTCCTGGTGCCCGCCGTGGAGCTGCTGGCTCGCGTGAGCTTCAAGCCGCGCAACGGCACGGGCGTGGTGATTATTACGCCGACGCGCGAGCTGGCGCTGCAGATCTACGGCGTGGTGCTGGAGGTGTGCAAGCACCACTCGCAGACTACGGGTATTGTGATCGGTGGTGCGAACCGTCGCCTGGAGGCGGAGCGCCTGCAAAAGGGCGTGAACCTCCTGGTGAGCACGCCGGGCCGGCTGCTGGACCACCTGCGCAACACCAAGGGCTTCGTGTACAAGAACCTGCTGAGCCTCATCATCGATGAGGCGGACCGCATCCTGCAGATTGGCTTCGAGGAGGACATGAAGCAGATCATCAAGATGCTGCCTCAGGAGCGCCAGACCGTGCTGTTCTCCGCTACGCAGACCAAGAATGTGCAGGACCTGGTGCGGCTCGCTGTCAAGCGCAAGCCGGTTTTCGTGAGCGTGCACGAGGCGGAGCGCGAGGCGACGGCGGCCGGCTTGGAACAGGGCTACGTGGTGTGCCCGTCCGAGAAGCGGTTCTTGCTGCTGTACACGTTTCTGCGCAAGAACCGCAGGAAAAAGATCATGGTCTTTTTCAGCTCGTGCAACAGCGTCAAGTTCCATGCGGAGCTGCTCAACTTCGTGGACCTGCCCGTCAAGGACATTCACGGCCGCCAGAAGCAGCAGAAGCGCACCACCACCTTTTTCGAGTTTTGCAACGCCGAGTCCGGCACGCTGCTCTGCACGGACGTTGCGGCCCGTGGCCTCGACATCCCCAACGTCGACTGGATCATCCAGTTCGACCCGCCTGATGACCCCAAGGAGTACATCCACCGCGTGGGTCGCGCGGCGCGCGGCGCCACGGGCCGCGGCCGCGCTCTGCTCTTCCTCATCCCGTCCGAGCTCAAGTTCCTCCAGTACCTGCGCCGCGTCAAGGTCACCGTCAACGAGTACGAGTTCCCGGCCAAGAAGATCGCCAATGTACAGAAGCAGCTCGAGGACCTCGTGCAGACCAACTACTACCTGAACCGCTCCGGCCGCGACGCCTACCGCTCGTACCTGCTCGCCTATGCCTCGCATGCGCACAAGGACATCTTCGACGTCCACAACCTCGATCTCCAGGCCGCCGCGCGCGCCTTTGGCTTCTCCGTGCCGCCCCCGGTCAACCTCAACCTCAAGACCACCGGCCGCCAGGCGCGCATCCGCGACAAGAAGCATGCCGACGACAACCCGGCCAAGAAGCGCCGCCTGCAGTCCGGCCATGCCTTCTCCGCGAGCAACCCCTATGGCAAGCGCGCCGCCAACGACAAGCGCCAGTTCGTCAAATAATAAGAGAAAGAAAAAGCATTAGCCTACGGCAGTCATCGGAGGATGGAGAAGCATGAACAGGATTTACATGGCTTCTCACAGCTTTGGTTGGTGATAAATTAGATGGATCCTCGCCACTCTTTTGCATCTTGATTGCTTGCAGGATCGTTATCCTGACTGTGAGACCGTTGTGTTCGCCGTGCTGTCCTCCCAGCCCGGCCTAGCATCAGCACGCCCAGCCCCCAATCAGCGTTACTTGTTGGCCATAGGATGCCACTGGCCCAGGACTCTTCACTGTGCGCCAACACAGTGATCGGTGAGTCCCGGCCTTCACAACGGCAACCGTGCCCGAAGAGCGTCGTGCAGTTCCTGTCCACCAAGAACCAGGTGCATCCCGTGAGCGCATCGCATTGGCAGAAAAGGCCTGTGACAGGCACTGCACGCCATCACGGTCGAAGGAACGATCGAAGGCGCCGCGTGACGCGACGCTCGCGCTGCCAGGCGCCGCGTCGACGGCCGTCGCCCGCGACGCGGCCCTCGTCAGCCTCGGCGCGAGCGAGCCGCTGCGCATCTCGGCGCCGACTCGGACTTGCCTGGCCCGACCGTGACTGCCTGACTCGCCTCGCCTCGCCCCGCTCGGCCTCGCGGGCCGCGGCGCTGCGCGCGGGCAGGCAGTCCAGCTTCAGGTCCGCGCGCGGCGGCGGCGAGGATGCGGGTCGCGGCGGCGCTGACGGCGGCGGCGCTGGCGCTGGCCGCGGCGCTGGGCGTCGCGCACGGCGAGGCCGAGGAGGCGACGGCCGCGCGGCGCGGCACCGTGGCCGTGGTGGGCGCCGGCTACGCGGGCTTGGCGGCGGCGTGCGAGCTGCGCAAGCGCGGCTTCGAGGTGGTGGTGCTGGAGAAGAACGCCAATGTGGGCGGACGCGCGCACCAGTTCGAGGCGCGAGGCGCGAACGGCCGCGTGTTCAAGTTCGACGCGGGGCCGAGCTGGTACTGGATGCCGGAGGTCTTCGAACGCTTCTTCGCGCGCTACGGGCGACGCGTGGAGGACTACTACGAGCTGCAGAGGCTGGACCCGGCCTACCGGATCGTGCGCGCGCCGGGCGAGCCGATGCTGGATGTGCCGGGCGCCTCGGAGGACGCCTTCATGGCCTGGGCGCGAGACCTGGAGGGGTCGCCGCGCGGGGGCCTGGTGGACCGCCTGATGGACGAGGCCCGCGACAAGTACGAGCAGGGCGTCTTCGAGTGGATCTGGCACCCGATGGTCAGCCTGTGGGAGATGGTGGACCTGGACCTGGCGCGCGCCGCGCTGCAGTACGACATGTTCACGAGCTTTCTCGCGCACCTGCGCAAGTACGCGGCGAGCGACGACGTCCTCACTGCGCTCAAGTGGCCCGTTATCTTCTTGGGTGCCTCGCCCGCCGGCGCCCCGGCCATGTACTCGATGATGACCTACGCGGGCCACGCCAAGGGTACCTTCTACCCGCAGGGTGGCCTGAGCCGGCCCGCGCTGGCCATGGGCGAGCTGGCGCGCGAGCTGGGTGCCGTCATCCGCTTGGGCGACGCCGTGGAGCGCTTTGAGCTCGATGCCAGCGGCGAAAGCATCAGCGCCGTCTGCATGGCTAGCGGCTCCTGCGTCCAGGTGGACGGGGTGCTGGCGTCCGCAGACTACCACTTCGTGGAGCAGATGCTCCTGCCCGAGCATCTGCGCCGGTATGAGCAAGAGTTCTGGGACGCACAGGCCATGTCGCCCAGCTGCCTGCTCTTCTACCTTGGCTTCGACCGCCCCATCCCAGGCCTGCTGCACCACACCTTCTTCTTCGACAGCGACCTGGACGCGCACCTCCACGAAGCCTTTGAGACACACACCTGGAGCAAGGAACCAGCCTTTTACGTCTCAGTCACCTCGCGGACCGACCCGGAGGTGGTGCAGGGCGGGCCCGGAGAGGCGCTCTTCGTACTCGTGCCGGTCTCCTACAAGCTCAACGGCACCGACACGGACGCCGTGCGCCAGCGCACGCTTGACGCCGTCCTGGAGCGCATGGCTGCCCGCCTCGAGCTGCCTGAGCTGCGCAAGTGGATTGTCTACAGCCAGTCGTACGGAACCTCAAACTATGAGGCGGACTACAACGCCTTTCGCGGCAACGCCTTTGGTCACGCAAACCTGCTCTCGCAGTCGCTCGTGCTCAAACCGTCCATGGACTCGCTCGTGCGCAACCTCGTCTTCGCCGGCCACCTCACCAACCCGGGCCCCGGCGTGCCGCCAGCCATCGTCTCTGGCACGGTGGCCGCTGGCCTGCTCGAGCGCAAGCTGCATGGGGCGCCCCTCGGCCCAACCTCGACCGCCGCCACCCTGCTCTATGGCATGTTGGTGGGCACCGTCTTGGTGCTGGGCGCCGTGGTGGCCGTCGCGGGGCTCGCGACTCTCGTGTCCACTCGGGCCGCCTCATACGCGGTCTGCGTGCGCCTCCTGTACGAACACGGGCGCACCTACTTTGCCGCCGCCACGCTGATGCGACCTCTCGCCTTCCTTGACACGGCCGCCATGTACGGGCTCTTTCGCGTCGCGGACGACTACGTGGACAACACGGGGGAGGCGAAGGAGCGGCTGCGTAACCTAGAGGCCTTCATCGCGGACTTTTGGTGCTGCTGGGAGGCGCGGCGCGGCGACTATGCCAAACATCCGACGTTGCCCGCCATTGTAGAGTCCGCGCGCCGCCGCGACTACCCGCGCGAGCTCTTTGAGCGCTTCTTCCGGTCCATGCTCATGGACGCGCAGCCGCAGCTCACCTGCATGACCATGGACGACACCATGTCTTACATGGAGGGCAGTGCCGCGGTGATTGGCGAATTCATGCTGCCCATCCTCATGCCGGACGCCCGCGCTGAGGAACGCGCGCGCGCCATGCCGCACGCGCGCGACCTGGGGCTCGCCTTTCAAATCACCAACATGCTCCGCGACATTGGCGAGGACAACGTGCTGGGCCGTCAGTACATTCCCGTCGAGGCGTGCCGGCGCCACGGCATTCATGGGAAGCTGACCTCGCACGAGACGCCAGGCTTTCGCGGCCTCATGGAGGAGATGCTCGCCTTCACCGACCGCCTGTACGAGAGCGCAGACCTGGGCATCGCCATGCTGCCGGCCTCGGTGCGCGACGTCATCCGCGTGGCGCGCATCGCGTACCACCGCATCCACGCCAAGATCCGGACGGCCGACTATGACGTCTTCTCGGAGCGCCGGCGCGTGCCGCTCAGCGAGAAGCTCGCCATTCTCACGCGGACCGTGCCGGCGCCCAAGCTCGCGCGCATCGCGCTCACCGAGCTCGCGTGCGCTGGCGTCTACCTCGCTTCGCGGCCCTACGTGGCCTTGGTGTGGGTCGGCGCGCTTTGGACGGCCAGCCTGCGCTGGGTGGACTGCTCCTACTTTATGTTCCACCTGCTCATGACCGTGCCGGTGCTCGCCGTTGTAATGCGCACTGCGCGGGCTCAGGCGCTGGTGGACAAGCAGCCGCGGCGCTTCCGCCGCGCGCTCCTGGGCGGCCTGGTGCTCTGCCTGACGGCCACCGTGTACACCACGCCGTGGGATAACTTTCTCGTTTACAGCCGCGTCTGGTCGTATCCGGCGGACCGCGTGCTCTTCACCATCGGCTACGTGCCGATCGAGGAGTACCTCTTCTTCTCCCTCGAGACACTCCTGGTGGCTGGCATCTGGCAGCTCGTCTTCGCGGGTCGCGCGCTCGCCACGCGCAACGAGCCGAGCGGCGGACTTGGCGTCCTCGCCGCCCTGGTTGCTGCGTGGCTCGTGGGCCTCACCCTGCTCCAGGAAGAGCAGACCATCTACCTGGGGCTCATTCTCATCTGGGCGCTTCCCGTGCTTATGCTGCAGTGGTCGCTCGGCGCACACGTGCTGCGGGCGCACGCTCGCCCACTCCTCACCACGGTAGCCTGCTCCACGGCCTACCTCTGCATTGTGGACCGCTGGGCCATTCGCCACGGCATCTGGCAGCTCAACGCACGCAACCTGAGCCTGCCCATGGGCCGCCGCGCGCTGCCGCTCGAAGAGGCGCTCTTCTTCCTGCTCACCTCCCTCATGTGCGCCTCGGGCCTCACCCTGGCCATGGCGCTGTGGGACGCGCCGGCTAGCATTCGCCTCGCGCTCACGCGCCCAAAGCTGCTGTCGTCTCCCTGGGTGGTGCTGCAAGACGGCAAGGCTTTGCGCTCGAGTCGGCAAGTGCGCTTCCTCCTGGCGGTGCAGCACGGAGCGGTGCTCGTCACGTCCATCGCGCATCCTGCGCTCTATCAGGCGCTGCCGGCTTGCCTGGTGACGGCGCTCCGCTTCGCCTTTTGGGCAGACCTTGCCCTCGCCCTGGTGCTCCTCGACTCTCGCGCTCGTCTCGTCCACGCCGCTGTCGCGCTGGGCTTCGCCGCCACCTCGCAGCCGTACCTCGCACTTTTTGCCTACCTCGCGCTCGCCTCAGGCGCGTTCTGGAACTCGCGCCGTAAGGTCGGTGCGAGCGGCCCCTCCCACAAGACGCTATGAACGACATGATTTCTTCGCCTCACACGGGACCTTTTTGTCCTGGCCTCCCACAAGACGCTCAGAGCGATACGATTCCGTCACAATCAGGAGCCTTAGGTCCCCGCCTTGTTTGTGCGGGGTTTACAGATGTATGATCTCGAAGCCATGTCCGGCCCGAAGGAGAATGGGTAAAAGAGCAAGCTCTCAAAAGAACGCGGTCGAGCCGCTACCCTGCTCATCGCTCTCCGCGCTGTAGTGGAGAAAATTGGCGCGAGCAGGGACCCATCCTTCATTGCGAACTTGGCTCCATTCGGTCGAAGACCAAAAAGGGTGCTCCATGCACTCTTGGATGGTCTGCATGCGGTCGTCAGGTTCCGCGGTGAGGAAGCGCGCGACGGCGGTGAGCGCGCTCGCCGACTTGTTGTGCTGCGCCGGCCACTGGATTGTTGCGGTCCCGATTTGGTCGAGGAGATCCTGCGTGGCAGGCCTGTCGAACGCGTGCATGTTGAAGAGCATTTCGAAGAGGACGATGCCGAGACCCCACCAGTCGAGAGCAAAAGTCACGGGCCGGCGCGCCAGGGCCTCGGGGCTCGCGTATGGAAGCGTGCCTGCGGCGTGAATGCAGTCGTCCTCGTCAGGATCGTCCATGAAGCGCGCATGGCCAAAGTCCAGGAGCCGAGCGTGACCGTCCTGACTGATCCCGACGTTCTCCGGCTTGATGTCGCCGTGCAGCACGCTGTGTGCCCGCAGGTGCTCGAGCGCAAACGCTAGCTCTGCTGCATAGAGCCGCGCGTCCTGCTCCACGAGCGCGCCGTGCACAAGCAGCGAGCAGAGGTCACCGGTACAGAGCTCGAGGCGCAACGCGGGCCGGTCATCGTACAGCACCATGTCGTTGGCAAGCAGCCGCACCACGAAGCGCCCTCCCGACGTTGACCCCTCGCCCACTTCTTGGTCAACGGAGCTCGGGCCGTGCAGCCTGCGGAGCACATTGAGCTCCAGCGCCACGCTCTGCGCCCCTGGGGCGGGCTCTGCCTGACGCTGCACCTTGAGCGCGAACGGCGCGTCGCCGTTTTCTTCCGCGCTCACCGCGTACACGTGCGCCGTGGCGCCTACCTCCAGGAGCTCCATTGTGACGCCCACGTCGCGCTTGCTCGAACTGAAAAGGGATGGGCTTGGGCGCCCGCGCCGTGGCCGCCCAGGGCCCTTACCTCAGCGACCTGGCTTGGCCTTTCCCGAGCCCCGTCTGTTGCGCGACTGTTGCCCCCGTGCCGTATTTCCCTCGCGCCGCGAGTCTTTCGCGAGGGACTCGATCGCTTCCCACAGTGGAGAGAAAGCTTGGCCAAGCCTTCAAGGCCGCCGCCCGTTGCCCGCTCGCTCTCTGACAGTGAAGCGACGCTGTGGGGCGGCGGACCTTGTCGGAAGGCTTGTCCAGGCGGCTGTTGCCTCGACAGTCTTCGCTGTGCACTTGGCCCAAAGCAACCAAAAGGAGAGATGGACGTGTTCATGAGTGAATGTCCACAGTGAGTGTCTGTTGAAGCAGTGAAGGGCGGTCGCTGAGCCTGCTTGATCCACATCACAGATGTCGGGGGCCCAATCGATCGCTCAGCTGATGCGACAAGAGGACCTGGACAATTAGGCTCTGAGGTGTTCGCTCGTAGCTAAGCCTCAAGCGACCTCTGCAGGGCCCGACCAGCTAAAGAAAGCAAGCCAGCAAGCCCGTGCTGGACGTTGACTGCCCCTCCCACCCCCCAGTTCCCAGACTCCGCTGTGGAAACGGAGCTCCTTCCGACGAAATCTTGCCAGCGGATCGTCGTATTGCCACCACTTCACTGCTCCACTGCCGTTGGCGGGTCATCTGGCCAGTCGGACATTTTCGGACGCGATGCCTCCTAGCGGGATCGCATCCGGCTGGCTTTCGCGTTTGCATTCGCTTCGAGCTGTCTCGGCGATGGGCCGGGTCTGCAAGTGGGGCTGCTCTGCCTTCTTGCTGCAGCAGCTACCGTGACCATTACCGTGCAGTGCCAGTGGCCGACGGCCGACCTCGCCGTTGGGACAGATACGTTACATTCAGAACACAGTGAGCTGCTGTACACCGCTGCCGGCGGAGCCAAGCGAACGCACAACCAAAAGGTCTGGCGCGGTCTGGCCTTCCGATGAGCGGTCATTGGCGTGTCTGGTGGCAGGCACCCAGGTGGTACGTAGGGCTGGGGCCGCCGGGCCGGCGCCGGCCCGCCGGCCAGACCTCCGACTCCCACGCGGGCCGCGGGCCACCGCCGCAGGCGCCGCCTTTCTGGGCCTTCCTAGGAGGAGGCCTAACGGCCTAACGGCCTCAGGCGGCGGCCTAATCTCTAAATGTGCCCTTTATGTGTCGGCCTCGGCGCCGGTAGCCCTGGCCGAGCGACCGTGACTCGGACGGCGCCGTGATAGCAGAACGAAGGCGGCGGGCCAGGGCAGTGGCGTGCGGCGTGGGCGGCGGCGGGCGGCCGTGGTGCGGCGCAGGGAGTCGCGCGGCGCGGCGCGACGGCGCCGAGGATGGTCTTCTCCATCTACAACTTCTACGTCTTCGACCGGCGCGGCGTCTGCCTGTTTTACCAGGAGTGGGCGCGCGAGCATCATCCGCTCGCAGATAATCCGGACGAGGACGCCAAGCTGGTCTTCGGCCTGCTCTTCTCGCTCAAGCAGCTCGGCCGCAAGTTCTCGCCCGCGAGGCCGGGCCCGGCCGATGCCTCACGCGACCAGGAGCCTGACGCTGGAGGCAACCTCACCTCCTTCTCCACGGATAGCTTTACGCTGCACCAGTACGAGACGGCCACAGGCTTGCGCTTCGTGCTCAACACGGAGAAATGTCAGGACCACGTCTGCAAGGACATCCAGAACGCGCTCCGCTCCGTCTACGCGGATCTGTATACGTCGCTCGTTGTAAAGAACCCTCTGTTCCAGCCCGGCGCGCCCATTACCAGCCCTAGCTTCCGCAGCAGGCTCGATAGCTATTTGGTTGGCGTGGCCCAGCGTCTCCAGGCCTAGGCTTTTCAACATACAGCTGTAACATCTTGCTTTGGTGTAGTTTTTGCGCTCGACCAGCCAGCTCGGCGGTGGTCGTCTACGTCAAGAACCCCTGAGTGAGCAGAGTTAGCTTGCTTGCTTGCTAAGGTATTCTCGCCTCTCGCCCACGCTCTCCCTGCGCTCTCGCCCGTCCCGCCCGTCCTGCTGACGCTGGCAGCGAAGCGCGTGCGTAGTCCCGCCTCCCGTCCCGCGAGACGTCCCGCGAATGATTGAAGATTTCTGGGCCGTCGAGTCCTCGCGGTGGTCCGGATGAAGCCACCAAAGCTACTGCTGGCTGCCAGCTCTTTCTTCTCCGGCGACTTGGCTTTCACCTGGCTCAGGCTGGCTGTAAGCCTGTCAAGCCGCACTTGGCGACTGTGCAAAGTGAGCCAAAGTGAGGGCCCGGCCTGCTCCGCCAGTCGCCAGTCTCGCGGCGGCAAAAACTCGCGGCCGGAGGCTGCACGCACACGTCGCACAGGCTCCGGACTTGGGAAAGTCCCGCATCGACGCGTCGTTGCCACGGCTCGCGTTGCTGCCAACCCGCGCCGCGCGCCATCGCTTTCGCTTTCCCCTTGTTGGCAACCTCGGCCTTGTTGGCGACCTCGGTTTCCCTCGCCCCTGGCAGCGCCTTGACGACAGAAGCGCCTTCGGCCGCGGCGACTGCGCTTGCCGCCTGCCTGCCAGTCGCACCACTTCCCTCGCGGACCTCGGTGTAATCCAGCGCCCACTCGGCCAACGCGCCGCGTCTCGCCGCGACACCGCCCAAGAAGAGAAGCCTGCGCCGCGGCGTCGCGTTGCGTCCTCCTCGGACGCGCCCGCCGCGGGCACTACTCCCCAGCTCCGCGGCTCGCCGCGCGTCGTCGTGGGCGCCGCGCTCGCCGCAGTCCGCCGCTAGCCGCTCCGAGTCCTCTGCTCGCGATCATCAACTTGAAGCTTTTGCAGTCCGAGATCTCTGTCCGCGACTGCGGAGCCTGACTCGGCCCGGACTCGGCCTCTAACTAACGTTTTAAGTTACCAGCCATGCAGAATCGTGCAAGTGGAGAAAGCCCGGCCCCCCACTGGCGGCCCCGGAAAGAGCAGTATCAGCCCGGCGCAGCAAGTCGAGGCGTCGCGCGTGCACGCGCGCCCGCCGCGGCGAGGGCGCAGCGCGTGCTCCGCGCGCGCGTCGCGGCGCCCCGCCTCTAGTAGAAGCGCATCGAGACGGCGATCGACGCGAGCCTGCGCGAGCCTGCGCGAGTGACGGACGCAGAGCCGCATCGACCCGCTCGACTCGCGCGCTCGCCCGTTCGCTCGCTCGTGCGCGGCGCGGCGCGGCTCGGCTCGCGGCCAGCCCGGCGCGGCGCATCGCGGCTCGCGGGGACCGGCCAGCCCGGTCTGGCGGCTCGGGAGCGCGCGAGCGAGCGAGCGAGCCCGGCGAGGAGCTCGCCGCGAGGCGAGGCGAGGCCAGGCAGAGCGGCGCTGGATGAGCGCGGTGGGCGTGATGCGCGCGCACGCGGAGCGCAGGCGGTCGCAGGAGCTGGCGCGCGCGCAGGGGATGCACCACATGTACATGGGTGACCGTCCCTCCGGCGCGCCGTCGGACGCGCGGGGCTCGGAAGCGCGCGACGCGACGGCGCAGAGCCTGCGCAGGAAGAGCAACGGCGGCAGCCACGCGGGCGGGGTGCGGTCGTCGCTCAAGCGAGGGCTCTCGTCCTTCGTGCGGCTCAGCAAGGCCGCCGGCAAGAGCCTGCACGACCTGCCGGGCGAGCGCCTGCAGTCGGCGTCCGGCTCGAGCCTGCGCGTGCTGCACACGATCCGCGCGTCGCGCAGCTTGCGGCTCGACTCCGCAGTCGCGGCGGCGGCCGCGGAAGCCTCCAAGCGGCGCGGCCTCGACCGCCGCACGCTCAAGCTGCTGGGCGAGGGCCGCTTCGACGAGGCGCTCGAAGCGATTCGGACTACCGCGAACCGGACCGCGTTCTCGCACGGCGAGACCTCGGCGCAGCACGCGCGCGTGCTCGCCACGCACGCGCAGGTGCTGGCTGACAAGGCCAGCGCGCTCGCCATTGGCGGCTTCGACCTGGCTGAGAGCCTCGAGGAGGCTGCTGAGAGCGCGGTGCTCGCCCGGGAGGCCTTCGAGAGGGTGCTCGAGCTCTTTGCCGAGGTTGGCGATGAAGTCGGCCTCGCGCGCACGCACGAGAGCCTCGCCACCCTGCTCGAAGAGGGTCCGCAGCCCGACTACATGGATGCGCTCGAGCACGCCGAGCTCGCTTTCCGCCTGCGTGTGCGTCTCGATGGCATCCTCCATAGCGGCACGCAGGCTGCCGCGGCGGACGTCGCGCGCATCCGCGCGCGCACGGGCGAGCTCGCCATCGTGCAGGTTTGATGTGGGGCAGCCAGCGAGCGCGCCATGTGTATGTATATCAGCGCTCCGAGCTCTCTTCCTTGCGTCCGCGAGCAGCCAGCCCTGCCAGGCGGGATCAAGACGATGGCGATGATGATGATGATGGAGATGAAGTTGACGATCGAGAAGATTTGAGTCATTTGTGTTGGTTGTTCTATGCCATTCAAGTGGCAACCTAGGGCCTTCATGGGCGCGCGTGAAGCCCCTGCGCCTGCCTCGAAGTACGGTCAGTGCGCCGGCGGATGTACATCGCGATGGATGGGGAGTTCCTGCGTGGTGCGCCGTCGCGGTCGCCGGCCCTGGAGCATGCCACCTGCGCTCTCTGCACGCAAGATCGGCCGGGCCGGGAGCGCCACCCCGTTGATGTGTAAGAGCACCGGCGGTCCGAGCGGGAGCTGCATGTTCGGAGGCGGATGACTTGAGGCGCTAACAGTAATCAGCTCGTGCAGAGGCGGCTGGCTGGCGACGTTAGCCCCTTCCATCGGCAGCGTCAGTTCCATAGCATCTTCTTCGACGATGGTGGCCACATGTGCGCCTGTTGTTTGCGGCCATGCGGCTGCCATGTGCGCCTCTTCGCCCGGCTGCCGCAACCCGCACATGCTTGACGTCCTCGTGCGTGCGTGGGTACGCAGGCTGCGCTCGCACTTGCTTCTCGCTTGTCGCGGTCAGTGCTGCGGTTCGGGGTCTGCCTGCCCTGCGCGAGACTGCTGCTCCCCTCGCTCGCTCGCTCGCTCGCCTGGCTGATCGCTCGCCTGGCTGGTTGCTCGTCGCACTGTCAGAGGTCGCAGTTTCTCCACTCTGTGCCAGGGCACTAGGCCTAGGCCTACAGTGGCAGACGATCGCAGCTGATCTTTCACCTGCCTAACAACCGGCGTTGTGAGGAAGCTGACTCGGCGGCCGATTGCCCGTCCCAAGCCCGCAGCGGCCCCTCAGCCCGCCGCAGTGCCCAACGCGGAGGGGAACAACCCCAGAGAAGGCCGAAGAACCCGACTCATCGGCGTATCTGCTTTGTTGGCTGTATCGCGATGCATACTTTCCTGCGCCAAGTACAAACTGGCAGAAGAACCCAGGCTGCTGTGGGCCTCTGCGGTTGGGCCGTTGACTTCGGATGTGGGGTCTGGGGGCGGCACGAGCCGACGCTGGGCTGGCAGCCACGGCAGCCAGGCGTGGGATGCTGCCCGTACGGCCGCGTACCACGAAGCCCGCACCGGCGGCACCGAGAGCCACAGCTCTTTCTGGCCGACAACGAGGCGAATGGGCGGCTCGCCGCGCCGCCGTGGGCGGACGGTCACCGGACGGACGCCAGCGGGAAGAGGCAACGGCCGCTCGCGGCTCGACTCGCCTCGACTCGGAGGCTGGGTCTTGGTGCGTGCGAGGCGAGTGCGTGTCCTGGCTGGCTGCGAAATCTCTGGACGCAGACGGAGGTTGTGGGCTGCTATGGGCGATCTGAAGCTCCCTCTAGCGAAGCCGACCAGCGCGAAGCGGAGCACCGCAGACTCGGCGCAGAGGGGCGCGACGCAAGCCACAGCGACGCATCGCGAGACGGCGCGCCTTGTCCAGCCACCTGGGCTAGGCAGCCTGAGGAGGAGGCAGCGGTCTTTCGTTATGCGACTCATGGGCTCGACTTTGAGTTGGGATTCCGAGCGCCGATGCAAAAGCCTTCCAGCGTACGGCTGACTTCACTCGCAGGTGGGCTAAATTCGGCTCGTGAAAGACGCAAAACAACGTCAACAAGTTTTGTCAGCAAAAGGCTCAGTATGGGCTTAGTCTCATTTCCGCCCACTGTGCGGCGTCTGAGACCTAGGCCAACGCTGGCCGGGGGCCCAGTAAAGGGCGGCCAGTGGAGAGAGGCTGCCTTCAATCGGAGGCAATCAACGTTTTTCTCCCTTTCTTATACTTGGCCTGGGAACTCGGTTTTGGTTGGCACTGCAGCGGCAGCCGTATGACCCAGCCACCCAGCCGGAGCTCTCCTTGGTCGCTCGCTCGCTCGCTTTATCGCTCGCTTTATCGCTCGCTTTATCGCTCGCTTTATCGCTCGCTTTATCGCTCGCTTCATAGCTCGCTCGCTTTATCGCTCGCTTCATCGATCGCTCGCTTTGTGGCTCGCTCGCTTGCACACACACACACACAAGCTCGATCGGGTTCATCAATTAGTTGGAGTTGGCTTCGTTGACCTGCTTGAGAAGGTCGTTGCTGGCCACGGGGATGCGCGTGCCGGGGCCGAAGATGGCGCAAATACCCTTCTGGTAGAGAAAGTCGTAGTCCTTGGGCGGGATGACGCCACCGGCGCAGACGAGAATGTGGCCGGCGCCGCGCTCCTTGAGGGCCTCGACGAGCTGCGGGCCGAGGGTCTTGTGGCCGGCGGCCTGCGAGCTCATGCCGACGACGTGGACGTCTGCGTCGATGGCCTGTGCGGCAATCTCCTCAGGCGTGGAGAAGAGCGCGGAGACGTCGACGTCCCAGCCAAGGTCGCTGAAGCCGCTCGCAATGATCTTGCCGCCGCGATCGTGGCCGTCCTGGCCCATCTTGGCGACGAGCAGGCGCGGGCGGCGGCCGTGCTCCTGCGCAAAGGCCTCGACGTTGGCGACGGCAGTGTCAAACTCCTTGTTGACCTCCTCGTTGGAGCCGGCGGCGAACTCGGCGCGGTAGGCGCCCTGCACGACGCTTGAGTCCGGGACGTGGCGGCCCCAGACCTTCTCGAGGGCGGCGGAGATCTCGCCGAGCGTGGCACGCACGCGCGCAGCCTCGACGGCGAGGTTGAGCAGGTTCATGGGGTGGTCGCCGGCCGAGGTGGACTCCTTGAGGCCCGCGCTCTCGGTGAGCTTGTCGAGCGCCGCCTGGACCTTGGCCTCGTCGCGCTCCTCGCGCAGGCGCTGCACGCGCTCGATCTGAGAGCGGCGCACCTCGGTGTTGTCGATGCTGAGCACCTCGACGGGCTCGGACTCCTTTGCGATGTACTTGTTGACGCCGACGATGACGTCCTGGCCGCTGTCAATGCGGGCCTGCTTACGCGCCGCAGACTCCTCGATGCGCATCTTGGGCATGCCGGACTCAATGGCCTTGGCCATGCCGCCCAGCTCCTCCACCTCGTCGATGATCTTGATCGCCTCGTTGTAGAGGTCGTCCGTGAGGCTCTCAATCAGGTACGAGCCGCCCCACGGGTCCGCCACGCTGGTCATGCCGGTTTCCTCCTGGATGATGAGCTGCGTGTTACGCGCGATGCGCGCCGAGAACTGCGTCGGCAGGCCCAGCGCCTCGTCGAGCGCGTTGGTGTGCAGACTCTGCGTGCCGCCAAAGGTGGCGGCCAGCGCCTCCACCGTGGTGCGGATGATGTTGTTGTACGGGTCCTGCTCCGTCAGCGAGTAGCCCGAGGTCTGGCAGTGCGTGCGCAGGAGCCAGCTCTTGGGGTTCTTGGCGCCCAGGCGGTCGCGCATCATGTGAGCCCACAGCTTGCGCGCGGCGCGCAGCTTGGCGATCTCCATGTAAAAGTTCATGCCGATCGCGAAGAAGAAGCTCAGGCGCGGCGCCACCTTGTCCACGTCCAGGCCGGCGGCGCGCGCCGTGTTGACGTATTCCATGCCGTCCGCGATCGTGAAGGCCAGCTCCAGCTTCGAGTCCGCGCCCGCCTCCTGCATGTGGTAGCCCGAGATACTCACGCTGTTGAACCGCGGCATGTTCACGTTCGTGTACCCGAAGATGTCCGCGATGGACCGCATCGACGGCTGCGGCGGGTAGATGAAGGTGTTGCGCACCATGTACTCCTTGAGGATATCGTTCTGGATCGTGCCCGACAGCAGTTTCGAGTCCACGCCCTGCTCCTCGGCCGCCACGATGTAGAACGCCATGCACGGCAGCACCGCGCCGTTCATCGTCATGGACACGGACATCTTGTCCAGGGGGATGCCATCAAAGAGCACCTTCATGTCCTCCACCGAGTCGATGGCCACACCAGCCATGCCCACGTCGCCCACCACGCGTGGGTGGTCCGAGTCGTACCCGCGGTGCGTCGCCAGGTCGAAGGCCACACTGAGACCCTGCTGGCCGGCCGCCACGTTCGCGCGGTAGAACTTGTTGCTCGCCTCGGCCGTCGAGAAGCCGGCGTACTGTCGCACGGTCCACGGCCGGTGCGTGTACATGGTGGCGCGCGGCCCGCGCGTGTACGGGTACACGCCCGGCGGGCTCGGCTCCTCCACCGCCTCCACGTCCTGCACCGTGTACAGCGGCTTGACGCGGATGCCCTCGGGCGTCTCGCGCGTCAGGCTCTCCACCTCCGCCCCGCGCAGCTCGCTGCCCGCCAGCTTCTTCCACTCCTCCAGCTCGCCGGCGCGCGTGCCCATCGCCCGCGCCGCGCCCGCGCGCGCGCCCGCGCGCGCGCCCGCGCGCGCGGCCATCGCCCGCGTCAGCACCTGCGACGGCATCCTCCCCGCCGCGATCCGTCCCCGACGGACCGACGGTCTCCCTGCCCGCCCTTGCCTGCCTGCCTGCCTGCCTGCCTGCCTGCGCTCTCGCCTCGCTCGGGCGCCTGCCCGCCGCCTCGCCTCTGCTGCCGCGCCTCGCTCGCCTCTCCGCGCCGCCCGCGCCGCCCGCCGCCGCCGCCGCGCGCGCGCTCGCTCGCCGCGCTCCGTTTCGACTTTGGCGCTCGGCCGGTCGAGGCGCCTCGATCGATCCAATGCGCTGCTGCCCGTCCTATGCCTACTATGAGGCAGGCAGGAGGAAGGATCCACCGCGTCCCCCGTCGGACCTGCCTGGCTCGCGCTGCCTGCTCTGCTCAGCCCGCCATGACCAGCGCTGCCCGCCTGCCTCTGCCGGCCTGCGGCCAGTGCCCGCCGCCGCGACAGCGTCGCGTCGAGGCTCAGGACCGCGCCACACGCCGCGAGGCCGCCGCGCGCGCTTGCGCAGCCGCCGCCGCCCGCAGGAGCGACCCGCGCCGCCAGAGAATGAAAGAGGACCACAAGCAGCGGTGGCGGGCGGCCCGTCCTGCGAATTTGAATCAGTGTCATCTCAGACAGCTCAGCTCATCCAGTGGCAGGCGCCAAAAAATTCAAAGTCGAAGTCAAACTCGATTTCGAAATTCGAATTCAAATCTCCAGCCAGGCCCGAGTCGTCGTGGAGACCAAGCACGCCCGCCCGCCGGCGCGCCCACGCCGCGCAGGCCACCGCGCTCGAAGCGAGCGAGCGAGCGAGGCTCGCGGGGCGCGGCGGCCGCCGCGGCGCGGCAGAGCAGAGTGTTGCGCCAAACATTGCGCATGCAGGCAGTGCCCGCCGCCTCGGCACGCCTCGCTCGCTGCCTCGCGCCATCATCATGTCCAGCGCGCAGCAGGGCGCGGCGGCAGGCCGCGCAACGGTCGCCACGCCACGCCGCGAACGTGAAGCTTTGGCGAGCGAGTCCACGTGGAGCTGCAGCAGGTCGCTGTCGAGGAGCTGTGCGGCGGCAGTGCCGTCTGATCACTGTCAGGCAGGCGGCGGCTTTTGGAGGACAAAAGGGGGATGACCTGATCAGACGTAGGGCGGCCTCTCAGGCCAGTGCTGGTGCTCCTCGGCTGCGTGTCGCTCGCGGCGCTCATGTGGGCGTCGGGACTACTGCGCTGCGCAGCGCGCGTGGGCGCCGGCGCGGGCGCGAAGCGCGGCCTGGCCGAGAGCGCCGCGGCGCCGTGCCTTGCCAGGGTCGTGAGCCTCGAGGCATGGTTCTTCAAACCGGCCTTCGGGATGGAGGACTTTGAGGTGCTCAGCCGCGCGTCGGCGACCGTGGTGGCGCGCAGCAGCAACGACGCGCCCGTGTTACTCACCTCGTTGCACAACGTGGACCCGGCCAGCCTCCCGCACTACTGCGGCGCACAAGATGTAGGTTCGCTCGCCTCGCCTCGATCCGAATGAGCTCTTGGCACGTTGACCTGACGGGATCGACCCATGCGCACAGGGACCCACGGGGTGGATGCACCACGTCAAGCCCGAGGAGGTCAAGGTGATTGCCCAGGTGCTGGACACTGACGGCACGCGCTGCATTGAGCTCCCAGCGCTCCAGCGCGGCGGCGTCGTGCGCCATGCAGAGCGTGACATTGCCGCCATCAGCTTCGAGGATGGCGCCGCGGCACGCGCCCTTCTCGCGGACGCCGGCCTCGAGCCCGTGGACCTCAGTGCCGCCAACGCCTTTGCGCAGCCCGAGCCGGACCTTGACGTAAAGTGCCTTGGCCACAGCGTCGAGCCCCGCGTCGAGGACAACAAGGACGTCTCGCAGAGCCTTCCGTGCGAGGTCGCCGGCACGCTCGCCGCCTTTGACGTTATGCGCGTCGCCGGCCAGGGTGGCACGCCCATCGAAGTCCCCCAGATCCTCGTCCTCACGCAGTCCACGCTTCAGGCAGGAATGTGCGGTGGGCCCGTGCAGACCTCTGATGGCCGCCTCGTCGGCATGGTTGAGGGTATTCTCACGGTCGAGATGGCCGCTCAGCTCGAGACGCCCCAGCTCGCTGCCGTCATCCCTGCTTCCGAGCTTGCCCGCTTCGTGTCTTCCCTCTGATCCCTGCGCCGCATCTTTTGCTTGCCGCGCTCTCTCTCTCTCTCTCTCCCTGACTGACCTTGTGCCTCCACAAAGAGCTCGCAACAACCAACCCAAGTTTACCTTGCTTGCTGTGATTACTAACTTCACAACTTCTAACTTACGGCCCAGCCTGCGCAGCGCGCAGCTGAGCAGCGAGAGCGCGCCCCGAGTCGCGGGCTCGATCGTCGCTCGCCACGCTCACGCTCGCCACGCACGCATCATCTCCCAACAAGGCCGGCGAGCGAGCGGTGAGCGCTCGGCGGCGCGCGGATTCCTTTCCTTCTGCGCTCCTTTGCGCCTTCTTCAAGTTTGCGCCTCACTTTCAGGCAGTCAGCAGCTGTCTGTCAGAGCAGGGGCGCTGCACCGGCCAGGCCGCCGCAGACCGCGGACTCGGACGCTCGCGGCGCAGCCTTGGCGCGCGCGCGCGCCACGGCGCGGGCGTGCGGGCGCCGCGCTCCGGGGCCCGGTCGTGGGCAGCCGCGCGCCGCCGCCGCAGCCGGGGCGTGGGCGGCAGGGCCAGGCCTGGCCACGCCACGCCACGCCACGCCACGCCGCCACGCCACGCCAGGCGCGCAGCCACTTCGTCCACCTGGCGCCCGCCTCCGTCTTCGCGGTCGTCGCTGGCCGGAGGCTCTCTCGCTCGCCTGCCGAGCTCGGGCGGGCTGAGTGCCCTGCACGAGCGGCTCGACGCCCGTTCACGAGCAGGCCGTAGCCTTCACGGCTTTCCCGGCGCTGCCCTCAACGAGAACCAAGGCCTGTTCACGCGCCTTCACTTCACTAGCTAGCCAGCTCGACCCGCTGCTCGCGGCGGCAGCGGCAGCAGCAGCAGCAGCAGCAGCAGCAGCAGCAGCAGCGACTGCAACAGCAGCAGCGACAGCAGCGAGGGCATCAACATCAGCATGGCGGGCGGCCCAATGAGCCCAGCGACGCAAACGCCTAGCCCACGGTCGCCGCCGTCGGGCACGGTGACGCCCATGAGCCCGGGAGAGAGGAGACCCATGTCGGCACGCGCCACGGCGGCGGCAGCCATGGACGAGGCGCTGGCGTCCGAGATGGAGCAGCTGGGCGACGCCTACCTGTCGGAGGAGTACGTGCGCTACGGTGACTCCATCAAGCTGTACGCGACGAGCCAGTACCTCAAGATGGAACTCGCGCAAAAGAAGTCCAAGGACGAACGCAAGCAGGGCTCGCAGATCGGCGGCTACATTGGCGTGTACGAAAAGCGCGACGGCCAGACGCGCGTGGCCGTGCCCCCCATGGGCGACGCCGCCGAGGGCACCTTTAAGGAGAGCGTGCTGCAGGTGCAGGACCCGAGCGGCGAGGTGCCGGACGGGACGCCTGTGCGCTACGGGGATGTGGTCATTCTCGTGGACGAAAACGGCATGGTGTGGAACAACAAGTGTGGGGTATCCTTCACTGGGTTCTTCGAGGGCTACCTGGGGCCGCGGCCGCGCGGTACGAACGGCGAGGTGTACGTCTCCTTCCAAAAGAACGGCCACGACCGCCGTCCGGTCGTCTACGGCGATAACGCCGTCTACATCGAGGTCGAGGCCTCGCACCGCTACCGCACGGGCTACAATTGCCGCCTCACCAACTACCGAGCGTCCACCAGCCGAATCGTTGGCGGCTACGTGTCATCAGACAGCACGGGTTACGACCTGCCCTTTTCCGTGCACCGGCACTCAGGCCCGCCCGTCAAGGCGTACGAGGCGCCGGCCGCGGAGGAGCAGCGGCGCCGCCGCACCATCTCTGGCGCCGGCGGCCTCAGCTCGCGCGCGCTCGCGGGCGGCCAAGTCTTCGTTCCGCCCAAGATTCGCTTCGTCGCCGTCGAGCGTGGCGGCAAGGGCGGCTACGTCGACCTCATGATTCGGGACCCGCTCTACGGTCGCCCCATTAAGCTCTACATGGTGCGTCCCGAGGACAACATCATCATCGAGCTCGACCAGGACCGCTCCACCGCGCGCATCAGTGCTGATCACCTCTTCAGCGCGGCCGAGTCCGCCGCCGAGAACATGACCAACGGCCCGCTTGAGCTCAACATCGCCGTGGACGGGGCCGCGCCGGCGGGGGCCGCCACCGCAACTTCGCCTGACGCGCCCACCGCCGCGGCCGCGCCTGCTGCGGCCACGCCCGAGGCCGACCCGGACAAGCTCGAGCTCATCGGCCTCGAGCTCCTCGTGGAGCAGGACCTCTCCGTGCTCAAGCGCGCCTTTCACGACGTCAACAACAACGTCTTCGGCGACGCATCCGTGCCGGGCGCGCAGGAAAATGCCATCAAGCCGCTCAGCAAGCTCGACTTGCTCATCGCCTGTCACAAGTTGGCCATGGTCTACTTCGCCGTCGCCGTCGTGGCGCCCTACCTTTTCTGGCAGTGTGTCCTCATCCTCGGCGACCTGATCGAGCCCATCCACATCCTTTCGCGATCAAACCGCAGCCTAGCCGTCGTGGAGCGTCTTGCCACCACGCTCGTCAAGGACTTTGGCATCGACGTCGTCGACGGTCGCGCGCACATCAGCGACTTGCACCGCAGCATGGACACCACCTCGGTCTTTTCCTGCGTGTGCGCCTTCTTCGTCGCCTATGCGCTCGGCCTGGTGACGCCGGACTTTGCGCGCCAGGCCAGCCCGGCGCCGCTCTCCAACACGCCGGGCCCGCATGAGGAGGCTGCAAACTGGCTCATCCACGTCCAGGTCCCGGAGGCCGCACTCGACCACGCGCGCAGGCAACGGGAGGCCGCTTCTGCCGCCGCCGCCGGCTCACCGCGCCCCAAAGTCATGCCCATGAGCAGCGCCAAGACCATCATGGAGGAGTCCTTTGACGGATCCGAGATCGCCGACGCCGACGCCGGCGCCTCGGGCGCCCAGGGTGCTGCTGGTGCTGCTAGTGCTGGCGAGAAGAAGCAGCTAAAGTACCCCGGTGCCGACCAGCTGGGCGGCGTCTGGGGCGAAGCGGGCGTCAACGACGAGGGCCTGCCCCTGCACCCGGCCTTCCCGCGCTTTCTCGCGGGCGAGAAGGGGAACAAGGAGGCCGCTGTGGCGCGCTGGGTCCGCACCTGCGAATGGCGCGTCGAGGGACAGATTGACAAGATCCTTGAGCAGCCGCACCCGTGGTACCACGTGCTCAAGCAGTACGCACCCAACTACTACTACGGCCGCAGCAAGAACGGCTACCCAATCTACATTGACCAGCCCGGCAAGGTCAAGATGAAGACCATCCGCAAGGCCGGTCTCAAGCTCTCCGACCTCATCTTCCATTACATTTACTCCAGCGAGGCGCTTTGGAAGCTCATCGAGCCTAGCGAGGACGGCCGCACCATTACCATCCTCGATCTCAACGGCGTGTCAATGTTCGACTTCGCTGGCGAGGTCGTCGACTTTGTCAAGAAGACCATCGCCCTCTCCGGGGAGCACTATCCGGAGCGCGCCTCCCGCATCTTCGTCGTCAACGCGCCCCGCTTCTTTGCCGGCGTCTGGAACGTCGTCAAGCCCTGGGTCGACGAGGAGACACGCAAGAAGATCGGCATCTTCCGGAGTCTCGCCTCCTTCAAGTCGGCGCTTCTCGAGGAGATCGACGAGGACATCCTTCCCGAGATGTACGGCGGTAGGAACACCACGCCGCTTGGCGAGACGGATGAGGACCGCATTGTCGAGTCCCATGTCTGCCGCGTCCTCATGGAGAAGGGCATTCCTATGCTTGACGAGGACGGCAACCCGGTTCCCGGCTCGCCACAGAACCTTGTGGACCGCGTCGACGACTCTCTTGAGTCTGGTATCTCGCGAATCAACCGCGAGTACATTGAGCAGCACAAGTAAGCGCGCACATGCGCCCGAGCCCGAGCGAGCAAGCAAGCGAGCAAGCAAACAAACAAGGGCCTAGGGTCGTCCGATCAGCAGGCTAGCGTCCGCCGCCCAAGGGTGGGCGAGCAAAAGAAGGCGAAGATCCGATGGTGCGCCACGCGCAAGCAAGCAAGCAAGCAAGCAAGTGGACAGGCAGGCAAGCGAGCAAGATAAGTTACGAGATGAAACTATCACTGTTGACACAATACTGGGAATGCCAACACCAATCTGGCCCTTGTTCAAAAATGCCAGGGCCTATTTCCATTCGCAGGTCTTAGCTCACCTCCAGGACCATCTTTCCCTTGTGAGAAGACTGCTTCATGTCCGCAAAGGCGTCCGAGAAGGCCTCAAGACCCTTAAAGGTGTGGCTTAAATGGGGAAGCGCCAATTCGCCGGACTCCAGCATCGGCCATACATGCTGGCGCACGTCCGCGCAGATGCGCGCCTTCTCCTCGGCAGGTGCGGACCGCAGTACAGAGCCCGTGATGGTGAGGCTTTTCAGAAGAACTCGCGACAGATTCGCATTCTTGGTCACCGCCGACTCCAGGAAGCCGATAATAACCAGTCGCCCGCCCGGCGCCATCATCTTCAGGTGCCGCGGCAAGTAGGACCCACCCACCATGTCCAGAACGACGTCCGCCTTCTCCTCGGTTTCCCACTCCTCCTCTTTGTAGTTGTAGCAAGCGTCGGCGCCCACCACGTCCGTGCAGAACTTGCAGCGCTCGTCGTCGCGCGCCGTGGTGGCCACACGGCTCGCTCCAAACGCCTTGGCCATGGCGATGGCCGTCGTGCCAATGCCCGAGGCGCCGGCCTGAATGAACACCGACTTTCCCTCCAGCGTCGAAGGCCCGTCCCAGAACAGATTTTTCCACACGGTGAAGGTGGTCTCCGGCAGCGCTGCAGCGCGCACGAAGCGGTCCTCGCCCTTGAACGGCACCGGCAGCGTCAAGCGGTCGTCCACGACGCAATAGTCCGCGTACGCGCCGCTCGGCACCAGCGCGCAGACCTCCTCTCCCGAGTCCTCCACCACCCCGGCCAGCTCCAGCCCGAGCACGTCGGACTGCCCGGGCCTCACCGGGTACGCGCCTTCGTGCTGCAGAAGCTCGGGCCTGTTCACGCCAGCCGCTCGCACGCGTACAAGCCGCTCCCCGCGCCGCGCCGTCGGTAGCGCCACCTCGCACAGGCCCTTGCCTGCGCGCACAGCTCGCATAGTCCGAGCGAGAGCCTCGCCTCGCCTCGCCTCGCCTCGCCCCGCCTCGCCTCGCCTCGCCTCGACTCGACTCGACTCGACTCGACCCGCAGCGCAGCCGCGGTGGAACTGGCCTCGTGCCGCGTCTTTGGCGCTCGGGTTCGCGCTCTGCACGCAGAACTCGCCCGCGATGGTCTCCTCCGCCGCCGTGATCTTCTACGCGAGAGAGCGCGGCGCGCCATCGTGCACGGTATCTACTTTCGTGCACGATACGCGCGTGCGGCGCTCAGGCAGCAGCGAGGCGGACTCGCGCTGCGCTGCGCAGGCAGGCCAGTCCTCCCTCGCCGCGCTCTGCGCCGCTCGGCTCGGCTCGGCTCCGCCCTCCGGCGCGCGCGGCCGCCGGTGTCCGCTCCTTCGTGCCCTGGACCCGGCCCTGGCCTGCGTGCAGCGGAAGCTGCGCGGCAAAGACCGAAGCGGAGGTGGTGGCGACGGCGACGGTGGCGGCGCACGTGCTGCGCCACTCCGAGGAGGACGAGGAGAAGAGGAACAGCTCTGGCGGCTCGAGGACGAAGGAGACGAGGACGACCCCGAGGACAACCGCGAGGACGACCGCGAGGACGCGACGTAGAGGCAGCTGGAGCGAGCGACGGCTGGCGGAGGTGCAGGCCGGTCTCGTGCCGCGTGGCGAGCGAGGAAGCGAGACAGACCATGGCCGAGGAGGAGGTGCTGGAGGCGCGGTCCGAGGCGTCCGAGGGGTCCGTGGACGAGGTGGAGGAGGAGCTGATTCGGAGGCTCTTCCTGCCGCGGTCGTCGTCCATCACATCGGATGGGGAGCTGGGCGCGGCCGGGCTGGGTGCGGCCGGCGTGCGCACCGAGGATGAGGCGAGCTTGGCGGAGCTGCACCTGCGGCACGACGCAAGTCTGGACGAAGCGGACGCGGAAATGCGCATTGGGTCCGGGCTGGCGGACGAAGACGAGGGGGACGAGTACGACGAGGTGGACGAAGAGCCCCACGAGACGGCCACATATGCGGCGGCGTCCGTGGGCACGGCCGCCTCGAGCCTCAAGCACACGGAGCGCCAGCTCAAGGCCGCCGAGAAGGCGTTCCTGGACGCCGCGCACGTGCGGTCGGCCAATCTGTCGCTGGACGAGCTCTCGCGGCGCTTCGGCGAGACCGCGGTACCGGAGAACCCGCTCGGAGGAGACGAGGACCGCGTCGACCGATACCTGGACCAGTTTGTGGACTCCGCGGTGCGCGACGCGGTCAACACAAGCTCGCCCGCCATGATCGGCCACATGACCTCGTCGCTGCCGTTCTTCATGCGGCCGCTGAGCCGCCTCGTGACCACCATGAACCAGAACGTGGTCAAGACCGAAACGGCCAACACCATCACCTTTTTGGAGCGCGAGGCCATGGCACAGGTGCACCGCCAAATCTACGGGCGCGAAGAGGCCTTCTACCGGCGCTACTCGCAGGCTATGGACGGCGTGCTGGGTGTTTTCACCTCGGGCGGTACGGTTGCCAACACGAGCGCGCTCTGGATCGCGCGGAACCGCGCGCTCGGTCCGCGGGACGGCTTCGCCGGCGTCGAGCAGGTTGGCTTGATGGCTGCTATGCGCCACTTCGGCTACGAGGGCGCTTGTATTATCGGCAGCGAGCTGCTGCACTACTCCATGGGCAAGGCGGTGGACGTGCTGGGGCTCGGTATGCAGGCGCTCGTGTCCGTGCCCTTCGACGAGTGTTTCCGGGTCAAGACGGACCTCGTCGAGGAGGCCGTGCGCGAGTGCGCGCGCAAGAAGCTGCTCGTGGTGGCCATTTTGGGCGTGGCGGGCGCCACGGAGACAGGGAGCATCGACGACCTCGCAGCGCTGGCCGGCATCGCCGAGCGCCACGGCGTGCACTTTCACGTGGACGCGGCCTGGGGCGGCCCTCTCATCTTCTCGCACAAGCATGGCACCCTGCTCAAGGGCATCGAGCGCGCGCACACCGTCACGCTCGATGGTCACAAACAGCTGTACATGCCCATGGGCTGCGGCATGTGCTTCATTCGCGACCCCGCGCTCATCACCGCGGTGCAGAAGACTGCTCGTTACATTATCCGTAAGGACTCCTACGACCTTGGAAAGTTCACGCTCGAAGGTTCGCGCCCGGCCAATGCGGTGTACCTGCACGCCAACCTCAACATTTTCGGCATCCGCGGCTACGAGGTCCTGGTGGACCGCAGCATCCGAATTACGCGCTTTATGGCGCGCCAGATCCAGGCTTCGCGGGGCTGGTTTCAGCTCATTACGCGTCCCGCCACCAACATCCTCCTTTACCGGGCCGTTCCACCGCACCTGCAAGATGCCCTGACGCGAGGCGACGACATCTCTCCCGAGGACAACGCTGCTATTGACGACCTCAACGTGGCACTCCAACAGCGCCAGACGCTTCAGGGCCGCACCTTCGTGTCGCGCACGACCATCCGCGCACCTCAGCACGGCGGGCTCCCGGTCGTTGCTCTGCGCGTGGTCATTGCCAACCCGCTCACCTTTGAGAGCGACATCTTGCGCGTGTTGCGCAACCAGCTGGAGCTGCTCGCACAGCTCGTCTCCGACGCGGCCTCGCGGCCCATGCCGGAGTACCTCGGCCAGGACGGCCCTGCCCCGCAGCCTGGGGCGCCCGTGTCGTCACCATCGCCCGCTCCGGTTTCCGGCGCGGGCACGGGCGTGGGCGCAGGTTCTGGCGCGGGTGCGGGCGCGGGCGGCCCGGCTGCTGGCGACACCGAGTCAAGCAAGTCCAAGTATTGGAGCCAGTACTGGGAGACCATGCCGGCCGAGGTGCGCAGTCTCTTCAAGGGCAACAAAGAACTCTTCCTCACATCCCTGGTGGCCCCGGAGCTCGGCCTTGAAGACGATCAGGGCCTTTTTGCCGTGAATGCGGCCACCTCCGCAGCGGCGGCGGCGGCGACCGGACCTGGGGATGCCGCGGGCCAGGCCAATGGCGCCGCACGTAGCTAACTGATAGTCACGAAGACCACCATGGTACCGGGCCCTGTGAACAAACCAAAACCACTTTCTTTATTAGGATAGCTCTCTTTCTCTTCGTCTCTCTACTACCACGGCACACCACACCGCGAGCCGGCTACAAAGCAGCCTCTACAGGCCGCCTGCATGGCGTTCCGCGCGCGTCCGCACGCTTCATTTTCTTGCGCGCTTTCAAGTTGCGAGCAAAACGTTCTACTCCTTGACCCGTACGCCGCGCCACTCCCGCGCGCCAAAGCCACGGTACTTGCTGCTCTCGTTCGGCGGGCCCCGCGCGAAGGAGCCCTGCGCTCCCGACACGAAGGAGCTCGCCGCAGTGCCTGCGCGGGGCACCGGCTTGCGGCGCGGCTCGGGAGAGGGCGCCTTGTCCCCTGGGCTCGGTGCAGCAGCCTCCTCACGCGCGGGGCGCGCTGCCTCATCCACCTCCACCTGCGTGGCATTGCCAGAGGCGTCCGCAACGTAGGACACCACGGTTCCCACCTTGAGTTGCGCGAAGACCTCGGGACGATCGGCGAGCGAGAAAAAGTACGACCGCGGGCCCTTCTTGCGCTTGATCTTGCTGGGGAAATCCGCGATAAAGCCCTCGTAGTTGTCACGATCGAGCGTGCGCACCTTTCCCTTGCGCCGCCCCGACGTCTGTTGCTCGCCCTCCCCCAGCTGGTGCTGTTGCTGATGCTGCTGCTGCTCGCTGGACTCGTCTTGCCCCGCGTCCGTTGCATCCTCCTCCTCCTCCGCCGCCGCCGCCGCCTGCTTTGCAGTGGAGGCGTCCTTCGTCCGCTTCTTTGCTGGCCGCTCGCGCTTCACCTGTACACCGCGACGCCAGTCCGTGGTAGCGTGCATGTCCACCAACGCGGCCGCAAGCTTCTCCGAAGCAAGCTCAACCACAGCGTACGGCTGCGGCCGCTTCGCAAAGGCCTGCTTGTTGTTCTGCTGCTGCGAGGGCGGCTCGACATTCTCAAGGCGGATGCTGCGGATTGCCTCCGGGTCGAGGTCGCGCAGCTTGGGCTCCAGGTAGGCGCGCAGCTTCTCCTCACTAGGCGGGCTGCGGTCACGCAGATCCTGCAAACTTGAGAGGCTCGTCACACGCACGGACCGCGCAATCTTCTCCGGGTCCTCCTGCGGCGACGCATTCTCGGCCATGATGTGGCGAGCGGCGAGACTTAACGGCTGCGATCGCCGGACGGCGCGGCCGTCCTTGCTCAGCTCTAGCAGCGGCTGCTGTTGATGCTCTGCGGCGTACTTGAGGGCCTCGACGACCTCGCGCGCCTTCACGCCCTGGCGCTTGAGTCGCGGGAAGGTGAGCAGGACCCGGACGGTGCACCAGCCCTGCGGCTTGCCGCGCAAGGTCTTCTGCAGCAGGAAGTCGTCCTTGGGCAGATTCTCGTCCGAGAAGTAGTACTCGAGCTGCCGCAGCAGGCCGCTGCGCCGCTCCGCCACCGCGCTCAGCCAGTGCAGCGCCGCGCGCGCGTCCTGCTCCTCCACCATACGCTGGGCGCGCTCGCTCGGCTTCGCGATCGGAACGTGCAGCCTCTCGGACGCCGGCTTCGAGGCGACGGACGCCGGCCTGGTCGCGCCGAAGAAGTCACGCTGCGTCGCGTTGCGCTGCGCCGCGCTGCGCCGCGCCGCGTGGATCCACGCCCGCGCGCCTGCCAGTGCCACGCCCGCCTGCCTGCAGGTCTCGCCGTTCCAGGTCTGCTCCATGTCTGTCATCAACCATGGCAACACGGCGTGGTATGGTGGTTGTGTTGTGGTGGTGTCGCTCACTGTCAGTACGGATCTGTTCAACGTCGAAGTGGCGTGGCCAGTCAGCTCCGCGGCGCTCCTGCAGTGGGCGTGGCGTCGTCGAGGAGGCCGTGTGCGCGAGCGGAGGGACTCGGACTCGGACGCTATGAGCAATTCTCACTGTGGACTGACTACTTTGGTAATGGTCGCGTCGCGCGTTCGGGACGCCCGCAGGCCTGGACGCGGGCCTCCGCTCGCGAACCTTGCCGTGCCTCGAGCTGCCTCGAGGAAACTGCAGCGATCTGAGTGAGGATGCAATGAAAGCAACTGCACGAACTTCTGAAGCCTGCGGCACGCACAACTCGCGACACAGAGAAGAGGAGTATTTTTTAACAGGAACCTGGTTTGCGCAGCAGAAACCTTCGCTTCTTCTTGCCAACCACGGGCAGCGGAGAAGTATGAATGTTTGCAACTTAGAAAGCGTTGCTTCGGTGCTTGCAGCCCTTGTGCGCGGACCACAAAGGCGTGACCCAGTCCTCGTTATGGACCTTGTTCCATTTTGCGCCGCGAAAGAGTGGCAATTCCCGGAGTTCCTCGAAGGTGGCGGTGCGAGCCTCGGGGGCCTTGCGAAGCAAATCGCGAACCGTCTCGCGCGTGCCTCTCTCACAAACCTCTTTGGGCGGAAAGCGCGGAGGCTCGGAGCAAATCACCTGGAACAGAGGACGGCCTTGGCGTTCGTCTCCCTTACTCTCAGCATCGGTGACCTCATCCGCCGTCCACGGGCTGTACCAGAATAGCATTTTGAAGATCAGGACACCGAGGGCCCAGTAGTCGCTTGCGTGGCCTAGGCGCTGCTTCATGAGCAGCTCCGGGCTTGCGTACGCGATATCAAACGCGTGCTTGGCCAGGACGAGCTGGTCTCTGGCACAGTGCACGGCGCGCTCCACGTGCAAGAGGCGCACATGCCCAAGGGAGGAGAGGCCGACGTGGTCGGCCGTGATGCTTCCGTGAGCCACGTCACGGGAGTGCAGGTATTCCAGGCCGAGGGCGACCTCCATGGCGTACATGACGGCCTCCTCCAACCGAAATCGTCGTGTCCGCTTCATAAGTGAAGAAAGAGTGCCACCAGGCGATGGGCCAAACGAGAAGTCCGACGCCTCCACGCTCGCCAGCGGACCGTTTGCCTCAATGCCGACGATGAACTGGCACGGGTCTGCGACGAGCTGCCGCAGAATGTCGACCTCGGCGTCCGACAGCGTCTGCTTGGCGCGCGCGCGGTGCCATGCCTTGATTGACTCGGCGCGCTCCATCGCACGCGCGCGAATGGTTTGAGTTGCGGATCTGCCCTCTGCCTGCCTTGCCTGCCTGCCTGCCTGCCTGCATGGCCCTGCCTGCGTCTTTGCAGAGCTGAAAAGTCTCCTGCAAACACTGGATCCACCAGCATCATCTCAGGCGCCCCCATCTCAGGCGCCTCCATCCCACATGAAGTCTTTGGGGCGACCTCAAAACAAGAGTCGCTCCCCATCGCAGAGCAGACTCTGTGGCGGAATCAGAGATTTTGCGCCGACCGTGGCATCATGATGGACTGCGGAGCAGTCCAGTCCATGCTTCACGGCTCGACCTCCAGTCCTAAAGCTAGCCCTCTAGCTAGCTACTAAGCTACTCTTACAGCCAGTACTAGAGAGAGCTAGCCCCCCCAACGTGACCAGCCCCCCCACAGGCACATCTACGCCAGGCCTCTTCTTCGGGAAAAGAATCTCGCAGGTTGTCATGGGGAAAGGAACCCAAAGCCTTGACGCATGCAGGGGCTACGTGCCATCTCACGTTTCATGCATCACGACTCGACATCCAGTCCTAAAGCTAGCCCTCTTAGCTAGCTAGCTAGCTCTAGCAGGCTGACAGTCGAATAACTGGAACCTCGGCGTCGGTGTTCAAACAAAGGAAATATGGGGCGCCCCACCGCGGCGAGGACGCACCGGGGGCATCCTGATCGCCGCGCCGAGACCGCGCCAGATCTGGCCTGTTCGTGGATCTGCTTGAAACGACTTTCAAGCGGCCTATCAAACGCGCTCGTTGCGCGTGCAGTGCGCGGGTCGGCTGAGTGGGTGTCCTCGGGTACACACTTGGGGGGTCCTCGAGCACACACCCCTCTAGTCTCATATAGCTGCTATCAAAACTAGAGACTCAATCAAATCGCCATTCGCAAGCGAATCGCAACACTAAAACCTGATGGGGATACATTTCTATGCATGCTCAGTCGATTCCACGCATCACTTCGCGCATTCCGTTCGCCGTCGATTTTAGAATCCAAAGTTGTCCCGCGGCCCTAGGTTATACGACTGTCAGCCTGCTAGAGCCAGTAGAGAGAGCTAGCTAGCCACTAGCCCCCCAACGTGACCAGCCCCCCCCACAGGCAAATCTACGCCAGGCCTCTTCTTCGGGAAAAGAATCTCGCAGGTTGTCATGGGGAAAGGAACCCAAAGCCTTAACGCATGCAGGGGCTACGTGCCATCTCACGTTTCCGTCGTTTGTTGCAGCTTTTGAGTGTCCCTACTCGCTGGAGAGCGATCAGCATGCCTTGGCGGGGTCGCGCGCGCGAGCGCGCGGCGACCAGGCTTGCGAGCACAGGCGCCACAGCTGCAGGGCGTCCACCAGTCTCTGTTGAGGCCAGGACTCAAAAGAGGGCGCCTTCGGGCAAATCGCGGCAACTTGGCGTAAATCGATCGAACTTTTGGCGGGAGCTGCTTGAGACCAGCCAGGTCTTACTGGCGCTGCTGCTGGTGGAAACGACTGGCTGGTGGGAGCACTGTCACCGGGAAGAGGAAACTCGTGGGCGGGCGGCGGGCGCGACAGCCTCACATTTGCGGGGCAGCCTGACAGTGGAGCAGCCCAGAAAATTGAGAGCGAGAGTTGCCACGAGAATTTGGAACAACCACTTATCTTGGCTACGACACAGACCTCTTTGAACTCCCTCAAGCACGAATTCCGCGGAGGAGAGTGGCATTTAGCTCCGCTCACAGGTTTCCTTTTCCCGGCAATTTTCATCTTCACGGTCCCCCACCAGCTCCCAAGACCTGGTCCCAACAGCGACGGCGCGTGATGTCAAAGACTAAGTTTCCAGCTAAGAATCTCTCGCGAGCGTGCGTGAAGGTCACGTAGCCAGTCGGCATTTATTTTAATTTTAAAACACCGACCTTGTGGTATTCGTAGTAGGCGTTTGTGGATACTTTTTGGAGTCAGCACCATGAAGGATTTTTCGGAAGCGGTTTTTTCGGTTGGCGTCGTTGGCCCAACGGCGAGATACGGCGATTGCCGAGGTCTTGGTGCTGTCGGATGAAAAGCAAGCGAGCAACAGAGCAAACC
>JABLUY010000088.1:103085-128978 GCA_013306675.1 Thraustochytrium sp. TN22
TCAGCTCAACGTGGAGCCACCTACTACGAATACCACGAGGTCGGTGTTAAAAAAAGGAAAATGCGTTTTCTTCTCTGAAGTGGCAGTAGTGTAGAAAATGCGCAGATGCGTGGTCTCCAAAATTGATGTGTGCGGTCCGCTGGTTTGGTTAGCGCGCTTCGCTGACCATTCGACCGGCACAGGCTGATCAAGTCAAAAAATCGCTCGCCGAATCGCAGGCGTGCTTGCCCAGCTCCGCCCAGTCGACTGAAGCAAAGAGAGGAAGCTCGCGCAGCGCGTCGACAGTTGCAACCCGCTCGGCCGGCTCCCGGCAAAGCAGCATCTTGAGGGACACCTGCGTGGCGCTTGGGTTTACGCCCAGGCTAGCCTTTCCGTTGCTGTTGGAGTTGATGTTGCTGCTCGGATACTTGATGGGGCGCTCGCAAATCTGAGCCATGGTCGTCGCCGGGCAGCTGCCATCGAACGGTAGGCAACCATAGATGAGCTCGTACAAGAGGACGCCAAGACTCCACCAGTCCGCCTCGAAGCTGCTGCGCTGGCGGGCGAGCTTCTCCGGTGCGGCGTACTCCAGCGTCCCCTGCTCATCGCGATGACCCAGGTTGCCCTCATCCTCGAGGACCGCTGCGCAGCCGAATCCGATGAGGCGAACATGGCCGGACGAGGTGAGACCAACGTTCTCTGGCTTGATGTCGCCGTGCACGACGCTGGCGCTGCGGAGGAAATCCAGGCCGAGCGCGATCTCCGCGCAGATGGCAATCGCCTTGCGCGGCGGGACCCCGACTTCGGTCATGAGCTCGTACAGATCGCCGCCCGCGCAGAACCCGAGACGCAGCGCGAGCGCCGCGGAGGGGTCCGGTGCATCGCAGCCAAGAAAGGCAACGACGAAGCGCCGACGATCGCGCGACGACTCGAGCCGCGTGAAGACGCTGAGCTCGTTGGCAGCCCTCCCCGTGTTGCGAGAGCCCTTTTCAAAGACCTTCAGCACGGTCTTGGGCGAGTCCTTGAGGATCTTGGCAAAGTCGCCGTCTCGAATCAGCTCCATGGTCTTGATTTGAGCCCGCCGTTCTCTAGCTTTAGCTTGCTATTTGATCGTCTGCCCTGAGGTTGAGCGTTTGAGAACTGCCGACGTCACGGGGATGCGACGCTGCTGCTTGAGTAGGTATCGCTTTCCCAATCCAGGCCGTATGTACTGCGCCTGCAGGCTCATCCGCGCTAGGAGTTTCCTTAGTGGTTGATACGACGTGACACGCGCCTGGGAGACGAAGTGTGTCGGAGGCCTGGCGGCACAGTCCCACGACCAGCACTCGCGCAAAAAAGGTCTTCGCGTCCGGCGCGGTGTAGCACATGAGTTGTGACCAAAGTATCCGTTACAACAAGCTATAGCTTCAACCTCCCTCCCCTATACCATGTAGCGCACGTTTCGCCCAGCGCGATGCAGCGCACACGACGGCCCCTACCATACCGAACACAGGCTGACTGCTCTGCTTCACCGCACTCGGCACCGCGAAGCTAGCGCGCCCTGCGCATCCAGTGCCCCGCACGTGTCGCCCGCGCGATGCAGCGCGCACAACAGCCCCTACACAGTGTTGCCACACCAATAGCCTGGCGACACAGGCTGACTGCTATGCTTTTCTCCGCGCTTGACACCGCGACGCTAGCGCGCCCTATGCAGCGCACACAACAGCCCCTACACAGTGTTGCCGCACCAATAGCCTGGCGACACAGGCTGACTGCTATGCTTCTCCGCGCTTGACACCGCGAAGCTTGCTGCATCCAATGCCCCGCACGTGTCGCCCCGCGCGATACAGCGCGCGCACACGACACAGTGTTGCCCCGCCAGTGTAGCCTGGCGAGACAGGCTGACTGTTTGCTTCTTCGCGCTTGACACCGCGAAGCGATCGCGCCCAGCGCAGGATAGATTACCTGACCTTGTGATGAGCGCTCTCTCGCACGGCGACCATGTCGTACGCGGGGAAATGCGCCCGCCTCTTCGGTGCGGTAAAAATGCTTCTCTCCAGACCTGAGTCCTGACCTGGCTGGCGATAATCGCCTCGCAGGGTCTCGCTCACCTTTCTGACTTGATCAGCAACGGTTCCGCGCCCCGCGCACGTGCGCAGGCCACCGACCGACCTGGACTGGAGGCTCTTGGCGCTGCAAGCCGTGCTGACATTATATTGGCGCTGTTCCACTGCGGTGGCGCTGCGGCGCTGCGGTGCTGCAACATGTATTGCCAGTGGTGGCGCGGGTGCGGCGCTGCGGTGCAACATTTCCATCTCTCTTCCCTTTTTTTTCTGCAGTGCAATTTGTTCAACGGCTAGCGTCTCCAACAAGAGGGGACAGACTCGGAGCGTGACAGGCCCTCGTCGCGGGTCTCGCCCTCGTGCGGAGATCGATCGTTCATCAAGCAGCAGCTCAGGAAAATGGTGCAAGGTTCAAGTGCGAGCCTGAGCGCCGGGCCGGATGCCCTGCGCAGCGTCCTGGCCATGGCGGAGGCCAGCCAAGCGCGCGAGCGCGAGGCTGCGCTTCGCTTGGATGCCGTGAAGCGCGCAGCGCAGCGCAACGTCAAGCGCTCCCGCGACCGGCTGCTGGCGCGCCAGGCCGAGCTCGAGGAGAAGGAACGCTGGCTCGAGCAGGAGGCCGCGGCGCGCGCCGAGGCGCTTGAGGCAGAGAACGCTGCGCTGCAGCTCGCGCTGCGCCGGAGCGAGGCGCACGCCGACGCCTTGCGCGTCCAGGTCGCCGACCTCCTGCGCAAGGCCTCCGTCAGGCACGAGGCTTCGCATGCGCGCGTGCTCGAGCTCGAAAGCGGGGTGCAAGCGCTCATTCAAAGCACCACGACGGCGCTCGAGAGGCCGCAGTCGCCCAGGGATCACACAACATCATGTGCTACGTGCGCGGCCAAGTCAGACACCATCTCAGAGCTGCGCGACATGCTTGACAAGTCGCGCACAGCACTACAAGATCGCTTGTGTGCACACACAGAGGCCGTCGCGGAGGTGCGAGAGCGCTGCAGGACATGGGACGAGGCAACCAAGAGCGCAATAGACGCTGCGGAGCCCAAGATTTCCCCAAGAAACCCACAGAACGAGCACGAGCTTGAGCACGAGTTTGAGCATGAGCATGCGCTTGAAAACGAGCTTGACCTGGACCTGGACCTGGACCTGGAGCATGAGCACGAGCAACAAGAGGAGACAGAGTCGCTGCGCAGGTCTGAGACGCTCTTGCGAGGCATGCTAGAGGCGGAGCGCTCCGCCTTGGACCGGCTGCAAAAGCGCTTCGCCTCAGAGCAAGATGCATGGAGACAAGACAAGGCCGCGCTCGAGGAGCGTCTCCGAGCGCAAGAAGACTTGCACAAGGAGGATCTCCGTCGACTCGAGCGATCTCGAAGCCATCGAGGCAAGGGCTGGGCCGGGCGGCCGGCGATGCACCGTCAGTCAACCAAGATGGTTGTTTCGCCCGCCGCGCGAGCCGCCCACGACACACTGCAAGAGACCCTCTCAGAGAAGACGGCACAAGATATTTTGCTCGCCGAGCTGCAGGTTCTTCGCAGTGAGCATGCTCGCTGTCGGAACGAAGCCCGTGCGCTCGAGCAGGAGAAGCATTGGCTGCGCATGGAGCGCGACGCGGTCGCGCAAGGCCTCTCGCGGCAGCAAGCGTGTGTACAGGATCAGCTGCACGCAGTCTCGTTGCTGCGCGAGTCACTCGAGCGCGCCGTTGCAGAGCGCTCCTCGCTTACCCATGAGACCGTCACGATTCTGGAGGAGATTAGGCAGTCCTTCCTCGCTGGCGTCGCGGCCCGCTTTCCCACGGCTCTGACCCTTATTACAAACAACAATGCACCAGAACATGCAGTGGAGCAATAGAAACGAGATGTTCACCTTCTCCTTTTCCTTTAAAAATTGACACGGGATCAGTGCAGCATGTCTTGAAGCACACGGTGCAGACCTGTGCCCACCTGAAGAAAGTGTTCCAGTGCCGAATCCGCTGAGGCCCGGTCAGCATTTGACTCGATCTTTGACTCGGCGACAAGCTCCTCAGCGACCTCGAGGAGCTGCTCGAGCGTCTCGTGGAGCCTGGGTGCCGCATCGCGCAGGGCCTCGGACGCATGGCAGAGCGCCAGATTGTGCAACACCATGCAGCAGCGCGCGGACAGCTCGGGGTCTGAGACGCCGGCCTGGCGAAGCCTTCCAACGAGCGCACCTACACCGTCGAGACGGTCCAGCAAGTCGCAGGCCTCGACGTCCGCGGTCAGGTTTGTGAGGGCACCGCAAGCGGACAAAACGACTTCCCTGTCGCAGTGGCTCAGGAGCAGGACGACCGCCTCGGTGGCGCGCGTGTCGAGCATGCAGGCGCGCATCTTGGCGTCTCGCGAGAAGTTCGCGAGGGCCCGCATGGCCTCCTGCACAGCCTCCACGTTCTCAGCAAAAAGGAAGGGGAGAAGGTCATGCAGGAGATCTTCGCTCCACAGACGCGAGGAGGTCTCTCCGCGTTCCTGCTCATAGTAGGTCAGGTTCGTGGCGCAGGCGACCAGATTGAGCGCCAGTTCCTCTCGCTTGCTCGAGGCCTGGGCCTCACCGTCTGCACAGCTCCTTCTCCTTTCACGGCCTTTCCGTCGCTTCTCGTCACCGCGATCATCCCCAGCTTCGCAGTCCCGAAGAACGGCATGCAACAGGCAGGCGATGTCGTCGCCGGCGGCGATCTCCTTCTGCACGAAGCTGCGCCCTGCGGCCGGGTAGATCGAGAGGTTCGCCACGAGTCGAACGAGCTTGATGAGGAGGTCCTCCTGATCCCTGCGCTCCTTGGGCGACGCGCTGAATTGTACTGGCGTCTCGTCGCGTAGCTTCATAAAGTGGCGCACGTGCTCAGAGAGCATCAGGGCGACTTCCACGGCACCTCGGCCTTGGAGCGCCGAGGACACGGCCATGCGAGCGTCCTCGGAGTCGGTGGTGAGGTTGCCGAGGGCAAAGCACAGCCGCACTGCAGCGGCGGTCTGCTGCGTGTGCTGGCGCACCAGCGCGCCGAGAATAGCTTCACAGTCGATGCCAGCACGCCCACGCACGGACACGGAAAGTCGCGAGAGGACTCGTGCGCAGTTGAGTACAAGGGGGCCATGGTCAGGGGCCAGCCAGAGGCACTCGCACACGCGCATGGCGATCGAGGCGGAGACAAACTGATGCAGAAGGCGTCTCTCATCGACCAGGGTCCGCAGCACAGCCGAGGCCTCGCTTGCAGTGCCGCATACCACGTCGCGCGAAGGCCCAGAACCGCCGCCGCTGCCGCTCGAGCCCTTCTCCTCGCTGTTTCGGCCCGGGGCGGGCGATTGACCACGCAGCACTGCCGCGGCTCCCTGCACAACGTCTGCAAGCACCCCAATGGCACCATATCCAGCCACAGCCCGGCGATTTTCCTCGCTGTCGGAGCACACATTCTTGAGCGCGCAGACCACGAGCAGGAGAGCCTGCGCGGCTTGCGCGTCGTCGCTCATCGCGCGCGTGCACGCGGGAATCAGGAACTGCACGAAGCTCTCCAAGAGCCTTGTGGTGCGAAAGGCATCGTCCTGGGCCGCCTCGGTGGCGAGTTGGCTTATGGCGCGGGCCATGGTCTCCAGGCCTGCCGAGAATACGGTCACGACGCCCGGGACAGCGCACAGGCAGGCCAGAATGCGCGCGTAGAGCAGTCTCGTCTCGGTGGAACCTGGTGCGGCGGTACCCCTGCCAGACGCGCGATCCACAGTCTCCTCGACGCAGTCCTTCAACGTGTCGGTAATGAGAGCGGCTGCCCCCGCGTCTGAGCGTGCAAATGCGCAGACCTGGTCGACGTGGGACCAAACGGAGGGCGGTGGCGCACCGCTGGCATTGCTCGCGTCAAGGAGCGCGCTTCGAAAGTCCAGCAAGGCCTCGTGTCCGGTGGACGCCACCAGCGACGCCTGCGCTTCGTCTTTTTCTTCGTCGTCAGCGCACCAGACTTGGGCCAGCGACGCGCTCGCATCATCCAATGGTGCCTCTTCACCCCGCTTGCTCTCGCCGTCGGCCTCGATAGATGGTGACGCGCGTTCCTTGCCGAATTTCGTGCTGTTCGACAGGCTCCCCGCGACCGGGCTTCTCCTCCCTGCGTCTCGTGGCACCTCATCCCACTCCGAGGTATCCACCGCCGACCTTGCGCTCCGCGCCGGTGTGCTTGGCCTTGACGGCCGCAACAGTGATGCGCGCGCGCGCGAGAGCACCGCCGAAGGCTGGCTCTGCGCGATGAGCTGCCGTAGGTCGCTCATGGCGCTTCCACCGCTTCCGCCGCCGCCGTCCGAGCTGTCGTTGCCGCCGCCGCTCTGGCCGCCGCTCTGGCCGCCGCGCCGCGCCGCGCCGCGCCGCGCGCGCGCGCGGGTGTGCCGCCGGCGACTCTGGTTCAACTACTTCTGACAGTGAAGAACAGAGTTCGAGTTCTGGGTTCTGGGCGGAGATGGTGGACTCAACGCCGCGTAACGGCAAGGGCGCGATGGCGGCCACTGGCACTGCACTGCACTGCACTGCATTGCACTGCCATTTAGACAGAATCCGGCCTGCGCTCGGAGTCCGAGCTTCAGTCGCGCAGACCTGCTCGGCACGCGGGCCATGCACGGCGCGGCGCGCTCGCGCGGCGTCTAGCGAGCCCAGCCCGGGCCCGGGCCGGCCCACGCCGGATCATGTGGCTCGCGTTGGCCGTCCTGACGCCGGGCGGCGGCCTGCTGGCGCAGGCGACGCGGAGGCCCGCCGGAGCGGCCTGGGCTGACGGCCGTGCTGCGCGCCTCGCCGCCTGCCTCGCAGCAGCGGAGCCGGAGAAGTCCGCCGAGGCGGCGGCGCAGGACGCGGACGTCGCGGAGCTCGCGTTGCGAGGCGGCGACACGGTCTTCGTGGCGCGAGGGCACGTGCAGGACCACGCGCTCCTTGTGGCGCTCGTGTACCGTGAGGGCGAGGATCCTCGAGCCGAACAGGAGGGCGCCAGCAGTAGCGAGGTTTTGCAAGCGCGCATGGAGGCCGCATTGCTCGGCGCGCGCGTGCTGGCAGAGCTGCGTGTGGCCGTGCGGGAAAACCCGGCGGTGCGCGCGGCCTTTCAGAACGCAGCTGATGCCGAGGCGTCGCGGCAGGCCACGCAGACCGACGCCTACGACTTTGCGAGCGCCATGGATGAAGGAGCGGGGGCCAGGACTGCCTCACGCCTTGCCTTCTTCGAGGACCGGGCGCTGACCCGGTTCTTGCGCTCCGCCATGCCGGCGCTCACGCAGCTTTCGACGCGTTACGGCTGCCACGGCTGCTTCATGCTCGCCAGTGAGACGGAGCGCGGCGTAAAGGTGCTGTACTCGCGCGGGCCGACCGCCAGGGGCGGCAGCGGAGGAAAGAAAACAGAACTCGCGCGCCTCTTCGCCGCATCCTGCCGCGCCGGCAACGTTGACCTCCTGCGCGAGGCCGAGAACGACGCGTGGAGGGTCCTGATACGGGCCCAAGAAGCCGGCGCTGTCCACGTGGGGGGCGAGGTATTTCACGTGCATCCGGGCCCCGGCTGGACGCTCGTGGCTCTCGCGCAGCCAAGCGGGTCCCTGGACGGACGTCTCACGCAGCTCCCTGCGGGCCTCGTGGAGGGGCTGGTCACGGAGCTGCGCGCCGGAAGCGCCCAGGCAGCGGGCGCTAGTGTCAAGGTTTCCGGGCCTGTGCGCCAGGAAGCAGACGCCGGGGTCTGACTGCGAAGGAGAACTTGAAGGAAGAAAGGAGGCCGCCTGGCCAAGGGGAGAAGAAGCTAACGTTGACTCAACAACTCACTCACGCGCGGTGTTTGTACTACTTACTTGTTCTTGCGGAGCGCCAGGGCCGCGATGGCTGCTGCACCGAGCGCCACGAGGCCGACGGCCAGGATGGTGTTGGAGTTGTCCTTGGCAGGCGCCTTGGCAGCAACGGCGGCGGCCGACGACTTGGCAGGGGTGCCAGCGGGCTCGTTGCCGGGCGTGGGCGGGTCGGCGGCCGCCGCGGCGGGCGCGGCCGCAGGCGCCACGGCCTTGGCGGCCGCCTCGGAGGTGGGCGAGGCGGCAGAGGGCGTGGTCTCGCTGAGCATGTCGTCGTCGGGCGGGTAGAGGCCGGCCATTTGCATCTTGTAGCGCATGGCGTCGACCTCGCGCTTGAGCTCGTCGGTGGGGCACTGGACGGACCTATCGAGGTACTCGCGCAGGCTGGACTCGGCGTCGGAGCCGTAGAGCTCCTTGACGTTGAAATAGGCAGTCTGGAACTGGATGTTCTGCTGCATCATGGCGGCCTGCACGGCCTCGCTGTCGGTCTGCAGGGGCGAGATGCGCTGGTTGGGGAGGATCTCCTGGACGGCCTTGGCGAAGGCGGTGCACTTGTCGACCGCGGAGAGCTTGTCGATGGCAGCCTTCTTCTCCTTCTTGCTGGCGTCGAGCGGCGGCGAGCCGCGGTGCATGACGACGTAGGCCGGGCCCTCGAACTTGCTTGGCCGCACCTCGGGCGGCGTCATGTAGGGCGAGCACAGGTGCAGGGAGTCGTCCTTCTCGTCCATGTAGAAGATGTGCTTGACCTCGGGCGCCGGCGGCGAGCCGGGTGCCGGCTCCACGAGGAGGTCCAGGTTCATCGGGTTGGCATCGCAGTTGAGGTTGAGCCTGGCCGTGATGTCGCGGCCGAAGACGGAGACGATGACCTCCGTGTCGGTCTTGAAGTCAAAGGTCTGGATGTAGCCGCCCAGCTCCGGGCTCACGGTGCCGTACCACTTGCCCGAGAGCTTCATGAAGACGCGCTTCTTCTTGACGAGGCTGCGCAGGCGCTCGATGTTGCGGTTGTCGCTCTCCAGGCTCTCCAGCTTGCTGATGGCCTCCTCGCACTCATCGTACATGCCCAGCTGGTACAGCGCCTGCGCCAGCCGCGTGTACCCCTTGGGCCAGTCCGGCGCCTGCTTGACGCACGCGCGCGCGTCCTTGAGCGCCTCCTTGAGGTTCTTGAGCTGCAGGTACGCCGCCGCGCGGTTCGACAGCAGCATGTGCGAGTTCGGGTCCTTCTGCAGCCCGCGCGTGTAGCAGTCCGCCGCCTGCTCGGGCTTGCCCTCCGCGAAGAACTTGTTGCCCTGGTTCTTCAGCTCCTCCGCCTCCTTGGCCGCATCCTCGGACGCCATCCCGCCTGCCGCCGCTCCTTCGCCTCCTTCCGCCGCCCGCGCCCGCGCTCCTCCGCCGCGCCTCCTCCCCGCCGCCCGCGCGCCGCCGCTCCGCCGCGCCTCGCGCCGCCGGCCACTCGCTGCTGCAGCTCTGCTCCTCTCCTCTCCTCCTCTCCTCCCTGCCTGCCTGCCTGCCTGCCTGCGCCTGCATGGCACGGCAGCCATGCGGCGCCCGCCAGGATAGCCTCGCCGCGCCGCGCGCCGCCGCGCGCCGCCGCGCCGCGCGCCGCCGCGCCGCGCAGCTCGCGCGCGGCCCGCCGCGCGCCCGCAGGCCCGCGCCCGCGCGCGCGCGCCCGCCGCCCGCGCCGCGCCGCGCCGCGCCGCGCGGGCGTCGCGAAGGCCAAGGCGGCGGCGGCCGAGGCGAGGCGAGGCGAGGCGAGGCGAGGCGAGGCGAGGGCGCGGCTCGCGGCGGCGCGCGGAGGGAGGCGGCGCGCGGCGCGGCGGCGCGGCGGCGAGGGCGCCGCAGACGCGCTCCGACGCGGCGGGCGGCAGCGGCGGGCCGGGCGGCGGCGCGGCGGCGGCGGCGGCGGCGAGGGGCGGCAGACCCGCATCCAGCGAGGGAAGGAAGGGGAGCGAAGGAGAGGCGAGGAGCAGGAGCATGCGCGCAGGGGCCGCCGCGCGGCGCGCCGCCGGCCTGCTGGGCCGGCGGCCGGCGCCCGGGCGGCTGGCGGCCAGGGGCCTGGCCTCCGCGGCCGGCGACGGCGGCAACGGGTCGCTGCAGGACGACAAGATCCCGCGCATGCTGTCGGGCCCGCAGCGCGAGATGATTAAGAAGGCCACGGTCGACGCCTCGTCGTCCTTCAGCGCCAACCAGAAGAGCATGGCCGACCGCATCTTCTACGCCGTGCCGGCGCAGTCCGAGTCCGAGATCCGCTCGGACCTCAAGTCCGCGCACCGCCTTGTGGCGCGTTTCGGCTGGGACGACCTCACGTGGAACCACATCTCCAGCCGCTGCGGCGGCGAGGACGACGAGGAGGATTGCTGCGACCTCGGTACGTGTGCCTCGGCTCGGGACTTGTCGTCCCTGCAGGGAGCGGAGAGTCTCCTTCCTGCCTATCTGACTCTTTTGGGTGACTGACCGACCGACGCTGCGGCTGCGCTTGTGATTGCTTGCGCATGCGCGCACATGCACAGACTCCTCCACCTACCTCATCACGCCTGGCGGGATGCACTTTTCCGAGATGCGCGAGTACGACTTTGTCTTTGACTCCATCGCCGAGTCCGGTACGTTGTTGCTTGCTTGCTTGCTTGCGTGCGTGCTTGCTTGCTCGCTTGCTTGCTTGCTTTCCAAGAATGCACCCCCCGAAGCGCTCGCTCGCTCGCTCGCGCGTGAGAAAGACACACAGGCCGGGTCGCTGACGTGGCAATGCGCGCAGGCAATGTCATCCACAGTGGCATCTATGCCGCGCGGCCCGACGTGCGCAGCATCATCCACATTCACACCCCCGCCATCATGGCCATCTCGTGCATCGAGGAGCCCTTCCGCTTCCTTGTGCAGGATTCGGCCATCTTCTACAACCGACTCGGCTACCATAGCTACGAGGGCATGCACAGCACGGACGAGGAGAAGAAGAGCATCGCCGAGAACCTGGGCCCCAAGGGCATTGCGCTCATCATGCGCAACCACGGCGCAACCATTGTCGGCCGCTCCATCCAGGAGGCCTTCGTGCGGACCTACTACCTGGACCGCTGCTGCCGCGTGCAGCTCGACGCCATGGCCACCGGCAGCAAGCTGATTGAGTGCAGCCCGGACCTGCTACAGCATGCGCAGGAGCAGATTGAGGGTGAGTTTCCAGACAACAAGTGCCTGGCGAAAAGAGCAAGCGCACTGACAAAGACGAGGATTTCCGTGCGCCCACAGAGGTTATCCCTTCCGGCCGCTACGAGTGGAGCGCGCTCAAGCGCCTGGTGGACCGCTAAGCGGTTCGTGGGAAGGGCCCTGATTATGGAAGGAGCGGCGGGCACCTCTGCCTCCGCCGTCTCCCGTGCAAGGAGCATGGAGCTCTGCGGGAACAACAGACACGAATCTATTTACACTCAGTCCTTCCCCATCCCCCTTCCATTGGTTGACGCGTGACACCGCGTATGCATGCATCTCTTTGTCCTGAGTCAGACCACGACCACGCTGGTCGGCTGGCCATCCGTCATCAGCGCCGCTGCCGCCTCCGGGCCGGCGTCAGCGTCCTTGCGGATCTTGTGAGCGTATCGCGGGCTACCCAGACGCTGCATGAGGAGCTTGGTGAGGCGCGCGAGCGACGCTTGGAGCGTCTCGCGCGAACTCTTGAGCAGCGTGTGACTGCAGAGCGCCGCCATGACCACATGCGGGTCCCGCTCGCCCGGGACGCCGTCGAACGGAATTTCCTGCAGCGAGACGGGCGCCGGAAAGACGGTGACGACCGTGGCGCGCTCCAGCGTCGCGGCGGCGAGGAAAAGACCCGTGCAGATCTGCTCCGTCACGGCGCGCCGCGTCTCTTCCGGCAGCGTGGCCCAGTCCACCAGGTTGCATAGCTGCCAGACGGCCTTGTCGATGAGAATGACCTCCTCGAGCGCCTCCTCGTACCAGGACGTGGGCGCCCCGGTGCGTGACTCGTGCGCCGCGTTCTTGAGCAGGACACGGCTGCGCGCGCGCGACTCGTTCCAGAGCAGCCAGAGACTGTGGTCGAGCGCCTCGCTCGGAATGGCATCTGGATTGGACGCCCGAAAGTACGTGCTCTGCACCACGTGCACAAGCTCGTGCAGATTGCCAATAAGCAGCATGTCGAGCTCCGCCTTGGCGGACGTGCTCGACACGACGCGCGAGAAGAGCGCGCCGACCAGAGAGCCCACGATTATGGCCGCCGTCATGATGCCGGAGTACTGCCAAAACCCGGGAAAGACCTCACCTGGGTCCGCCAGCTCGTACGTGGCGGTCACCGTAACGACCACGTACACCTTGGGCATGCAGTAGTGCTTGTAGTCTACGACGAGCACGTAGAGCGCGCATAGCGGCAACGAGAGGACGAAGAGGGACCACCCGTGCCAGGCCGGATCGCGCAGGCCGCCCGATCCCGCGCACGCGATGGACCACGCCACGCCCGCCACTACGAAGCCGCCCACCGAGCCGGCGCTGCGGTCCCAAGCGCGCCGGAGCACGGAGCCCAGAAACATCTGACGCAGCACGCTCTGCAGTGCCAGGAGCCCCTGCACGGTGGCGTTGACGCCCACCGTCGCCTCCAGGCCGCCACCGAAGATGATGGCTACGTAGCAAAGCGTCGCGAGCGAGCCCTTGAGCGCCGCGGCGAACCGGCTGGAACTCGTCACCCGCGAGCACGCCATGTGCAAGCGGGTTGGCCACGTCTGCGGCCTGGATGAGGCGAAGAAGGTGCTTGCCTTCACGGCCTGCAGCGGCGAACGCCCGAACAAGACCGTCTCCCTCCAGTCGTCCAGACTCCACGCCCCGCGCCGCTGCTCCGATGCAGCGCGAAACATGAGCCATGCCGGCAGCAGCTCCTCCACGATGCGGGTTAGGGAGAGCAAGGCAACGCTGAGCGGGCGATCCTCGCGAATGTCGACAGCGGGAGCCCCCTGAATCGCGTCACGGGTGGCCGCCAGACTCGCGTAGCAGGCCTCCATGGTGCCGATCCGTCCCTTGGACACGAGCGCTGCGCGCACGGCGTCCAGAAGGTGCAGGCAGGCCGTGCGAGCTTCGCTGGGCCGCGCGTAGCTCGCGGACTCGACGATTGACTCGATGGCCAGAATGTGCCGCGTGATTTGTGTCAGGATGCGCTGCGCGCGCACGAGGCAGACGCCCGAGCCGTCAAAGCGCCAACGACGTTCTGCGACGCATGCGGGGCCTAGCGCCTCGATTCGCAGCGCGATGGCGCGCATCTCGGCATTGCGGGCCGGCGATTCCACGCGCTCCTCCTCTTCCAGACTGGCGTGCGCATCGTCGCCCCTCACGTGCAGGGGCGTCGCAGACGCCCCCTCCTTGTCATCGCGCTGCCGCTGCGCCTCGCCCGCAACGTTGTCGCGCTGTGCCTCGTGCATAAACCTCCCTTTGCGCTGGATTGCGCCGATATGCTTCGCCATGGCAGCGATGAATGCCTCCTCGCTCTTGAGCGCCGCCGCCTCGGCGGTCCAAGGAAAGATGAGCGCCGCGGTTACGCCGTTGACGACGAGCGCCAGCGACATGGACAGAAGGAACTTGCCAGCGTACAAGAGGGTCTCGCCGCCGTCGTCGCCGTCCGGCGTCTCGCGACGCAGGATGTAGCCCGTCAGGGAAACGGCCTGCGTGGCAATGAGCCCCAAAGCCCCTGGGACCTTGCGCGAGGTCCGGCGCTCGTGGCAGAAAAAGTAAAACCACGCAAAACTGGCCAACCAGATCCACGCCAGCAATGCCCACTGCGACAGGTAGACGAACCACGCGGCAGCGTACCCGAGGCAGGCGCCCACCAGGAGCCCCAGCTCCACGGACAGCGCCATCTGCGAGGTGTCGCCCAAGTTCATGGTCGAGGCAGGTCGCAGCCCCAGGATGAGGCAGATCACCGGCAAGTAGATGACCGCGCTGCCCAGCCCGTCCACTAGAGGCGGCGTGAAGGCGAGCGCCACTGTGACCACTACCGCGACCGCCGTGCGCAGCTTCATCTTGGCATGCAGCGACAGCGACTGCGCCTCAGCTCGCACGGCTCGTACGAGCCGCATGAGCCGGGGCGTGCCTGGCACAGGCGCCCGCATCGGCCCCGCCCGCGCGCGTGCGCTCCAGCGGCGTTGGAGTCTGAAGGCGCGAAAGGTGATTGTGAGTCTGACAAAGACTGTCCATGATCATGATGCGGGCGACTGGTTCAGTCAGATTTTCTCCATCTCACCTTGGCCAGCCAGTCTGAGACACGTCCACGTCGCCACATTGCAAGAGCTCCTCCGTGCCAAAGCAGCCAAACCCCTGAAAGAGGCAAGAAGGACCTTTTTCATCATTTTGCGTGCCCCACGCACGTGGACTACTTAGAAATCACCCTGCCTCCTTGCCTGCCTGCATTTTTCTGCCTGTAGGCCTGTCTGCAGGCCTGCTTGCCTGTCTGCTTGCACGTTGTTCTGCTTGGCGCATGTGAGTACTAGAAAATGTGCTCTCTGTTTCGTCATCTCCGCCTGCAAGTCAGCCACGATGCTCGTCCTGGCGGCCCTGGCGGGCGTCGTTGAGCAGTTTACGAAGCGCAGCCTCCTCAGCCTCTACTCTGCGGCGCAAGTCATCGTTGCGACCAAAAAGACGGTCGAAGAGCGGCAGAATGACCTTGCGCACGAGAGCGCGCTCCATCTTGAAGGCGAGCGCGAGGAGCACGGCCAGTGCAGCCACCTGCAGCGCCTTGTGGCGTGCGCTCACCTCGCGTCGTCCAGCAATAGACAGCACGCCGTACGCAAAGAAGCCAAAGTGCCAATACTCGTGCGCCATGTTCATGGCGCCTGCCCACGCGCCCTCGCTGCCGGCCGCGCGCGCCTGGTCCTCCTCGCCGGCGCTCGGCGCGCCATCTCGCTCGCCGGGCACGACCAACTGGACTCGCCGCGCGGAGCCCGAACTGCGCGGCTGTTGCTGCTGCTGTTGCTCCTGCTGCTGCTGCTGCTGCTGCGCCATCGCCGCCGCTACCGCCGCCGCTCTCGCCTCTCTCTCGCGCCGCCCTCGCCGGCCCGCGGCCGCGGCTCCGCGCGCAGGGTCAAGCAAGTCTGGCGTTGACGGACTGCCTGTACCACCCGCACTAGCAGGCCTAGTACCCCTGGCGCCAGTACCAGAACGTGAACGAGCAGCAGAGGCAGCTGGACCAGCACTCAGGCTGGCAGGACCACCACTCTCACTCACTGTCACACTCACTGTCAGGTAGGCTACTGCTGCGCGATGGCTGGGTACGCAAAGGGGTCCGTGGCGATGCCGACGGTGATGAGCCCGCCGCGGCCGGCGCCGACGGTGCTGGTGTGGCTGGCGAGACGCGTGCGGAGGTCGGCCCGGACGGCGTCCTTGCGCGCCTGGAACTTGAGTCGCTGCGCCTCGGCCTTCTCGCGCAGCACGTCGCCGTGGACCTTGGCCGCGAGCTGCTTGACGAAGCGCCAGAACTCGGGCAGGTCGACCTTGTCGTGGCCGTCGCCGGACTTGTCCGTGTCCATCTCGGCAATGACCTTGGCCCAGTCGTTCTGCTGCACGAGGCGCCCGAAGACACGCGAGTGCTTGACAAGCTCCAGCAGCTCCTGGTTGTTTGTGAAGGCAAAGGCGAGCTCGGCTCGGGTGATGTAGCGCGAGCCATCGCGGTCGATCATGTTGAACATCTTGCGGATGTTCTCCTCGTCTGCCTCCTTGCGGCAGAACTCCCAGAACTCCTCGAAGCTGACACTGTCGCTTTTGTCCGTGTCGAAGCTCGCGAAGGCCGCGCCCAGGTCTTGGCTCGCTACGAGCCCGGCGAGGAGGCGCGACCGGCTCACCAACTCCTTCACGGCCGGCTTCTTCTCCACCGCCTCGATGAACTCGCTCTTGGACATCCATCCGGAGCCGTCCTCGTCCACCTGCTCGAAGATGGCACGCACCTCTGCCTTGTATTGGCGGACCTCATCCTCGCCCATGAGCAGGTCGAGCTCCATCGTGCCCAACCAAGTGACGCGTTCGTTCAAACGAAGGTGGTCTGGTCTGATTCTGCGCCTCCGGCTCGCAGCTGCGCTGCAGCCTGCTACGAGCCGCACTACTCTTGCTGCCTACCACGCGTGTCTCCGAGCCAGGCTACTTACTGCGGTCTGGCCGCGCCGCCCGCGACACAGCCCGGGTCGAACAGACCTGACAGTGAGTCTGCCAGCGGAAAAAGTGAGAAAATCTGGGTCATTTTGAACCATAACGGATCCCTCACCGTGACGGTGGCGCCAGTGGCGATGATGTCGGCTGGTACTTCATACTGTTAGGTAACGTACGACGAAGGGTGGAGTGTCACAGCAAGGTGACACATGTCAATGAACAATTTTTACTTGGAAGGAGTCAAAATTTAGTCAGAGGCGGAGCCTCGCGCGGGTCGGGCTGCGCCCGATGCCCGCATCGTGGTGTGCATGCTGTTGCGGCGGAGAAGCTGCTGTTCCAAAGCCTGGACCAAGTCCGCCACCTCGGTGCTCCCGACCTTGTCCTCGGAGCACGTGGCCTTGGGCGTCGCCGCGGTGGCTTCTGCACCAGCACCAGCACCAGCACTTGAGGCCTGAAGGTCCAGGGAGGCTGCGGCACGCAGGTGCGCCAGCTTCTCCTCATTGTCCCTTCGAGCCAGGCGCAAGAGCGTGTTGTGCAGGGAGCTCTCTTGCGCGACGAGCTCAAGCAACGTGGCGCGGTCGACCGCGTCCACCTGGACGTCTGTGAGGCAGACGGCGGACGACCCGCGTGAGGATGCCGCCACCGCGTCAGTGCCCACGACCGCGCCTACGCCATACGCGCGCAGCGCCACAGAGGGCGGAGGCTGGTCAGAAGCCTTGGCCTTGGCCGCCGACGAGGCGCGCTGCGGTGCGACATCGTCGTCATCATCCAGAGAAGAGGGCGGGCCCTCTGGGCCGCCGGAGCGCTTGTCATTGAAACGCGTCAAAAAGCGCCGCAGGGCGCCGCGCACCTGCTCTGCCCGAGTCGGCGTGGGCTCGCGCACGCGCGGGTCTACGGATGTCTGCACGACGCCCTTGCGCACCAAGTACAGCGCGTCTGGCGCGTCGCCCTGCTTGTAGAGCGGGTCGCCGGCGCGTAGTGTGCGCGACTGCAGCGCGTCCGGGGCTAGGGCCTCTAAGAGGCGGCGCGCGCGCGTGTACTGACGCGTACGGAGGTGCTCCTCGAGGCCGGTGCAGAGCGCATTCGTGCTGCATATGACGCGCACAAAATCCTCGCGCGGCCAGAACAAAACGCGCACCGGGCCCAGGCAGCGCACCGTGGCGTTGCGCTCGTCGCGGCCGTCCAGGATGGCGGCCTCGCCGAAGACGTCGCCCGGCTGCAGCTCGGACACCACGCGGCGAGACGGATCGTCCTGGCCAGCCTGCGCGTACTCGAGCTGGGCGCGGCCGCTCAGCAGGATAAAGACGCCCTCGGCCTCATCGCCTTCCTCGTAGATGGTGCTGCCCTTGCGGAACTCGAAGGAGTGGTCGCGGTAGACGGCGCGCGCGAACTCCGGAAAGCTGAGCCGCAAAATGTCGACGGATTGCGCCAGGTCGCCCCACTGTGTGGCGCGCAGGACGCTGTGCGCATGCTTGAGAAAATTGTCCTCGAGCGTGGCGGGCGGCCCGCCGCGCGCACGCGCGTCGCGCGTGGCCAGCGAGGCCACGAGCATCGCAGAGGCCACGGCCCGGTGCGCCACGGTGTCGCGCTCCAGGGAAGCGTTGGCGCTACCGCTGCTGCCGCCACCGCCGCTGCCGAGAAGGCCGACGGCACTGGCCAGGCCGCCAGCGGCGCTGGCCAGACCGGCGACGGCGCGGCGCGGCACGTCGTCGGCCGCAGCGTCCACCGTGGAGCTTTCGCTGTCCGGCGTCCACCTCGACATGATGGAGCGGTGCTGCGAGAGCGCCTCGCGTCGCACGCGTTGCAGCCAGGGATGGCGCAGCACCTCGTACGATCGCAGGCGCGTGGCAGGGTTCGGGTCGAGCAGGCGCGTGACGAGGTCCTTGGCCTCGGGCGAGAGCTGCACGCTCTTGTGCACGTCAAAGGTGAAGCGCGGCGGGCGCTCGGCCGGGTCGTCGCGCGAGGTGTCGCTGCCCTGCAGCGCGCGGCGCGCGATGACCGGGTCCGTCGCATCGCCCGTGCGGTCGAACGGATGGCAGCCCAGTAGCAAGATGTAGACGATGATGCCGAGCGCCCACATGTCGCAAGCGCGCGGGTCGGAGCGCAGCTCGATGTCGACCGTGCGTGGGCCGCGGCGCTTGGGCTGCTGCGTTGGCGGGGGCGGGGCCTGCGCCGGTGGCGGAGAGAGGCGAGGCCCGAGCGCCGCGATGCCGCCCAGGGCGGGAGCGCGGGGCACACCGTCCTCGCGCTCGCCGAAGTCGCCGCTGTGGCGCTCTGCGCCGCGACCGTGTGCCTCCGCCTGGTCGAGCTGGCGCAGAATCTCGCTGGGCAAATATGGCGTGGTGCCGACATTGCTGGTCATGTGCAAGACCTTGTCGCGGCGGTACACGTCGAGTCGCTTGCACATGCCAAAGTCAATGAGGCGAATGTCGCCGTCGCGGCGCGCCTTGTCGGTGGAGGCGAACATGAGATTCTCTGGTTTGACATCCATGTGCGCGAAGCCACACGAGTGCAGGTAGTTGAGCGCGCTGGCGATGCGGTCCACGAGCTTGGCGGCCTCAGCCTCCGAGTATGGTCCCTTCTCGATGAGGCGGTCAAAGAGCTCGCCGCCTCCACAGAACTCCGTCACGATGTAGTAGCGGTCGGTCTCTGGGCAAAAGAGCACTTCGACGAGCTCGGCCACATTCGGGTGGCGGCGCGCCAAGGTGAGGGCCTCAACCTCGTTGCGAAGTCCGTCCAGCGCCATGGCGCGCCGCGTTACCACTTTGACAGCCACATCGCGGCCCGCGGAGTCCTTGGCGCGGACGACCTGGCCGTAGGCACCGGACCCGAGCACAAAGCGCGTCGGCACCACGCCGCTTGCCGCGAAGCACGCCTGCTCCGCCGCCGGGCCTTGGCCGCCGCCACGCCGCGCCGCCTGCGCGGCGGGCGTCGCAGCGCCCGTCACGGCGGTCAGCTCGTACCTGCTGTTGAGCTCCTTGAGCGAGACGGACTCGCCGATGAGCGCCGTGCCGTCCAGGCCGGCGCGCGTGCGCAACGCCTTACCGCCGCCACTGCTGCTGCTGCTGCTACCGCTGCTGCTGCTGCTGCTGCTGCTGCTGCCCTCGCTGCCGTTACCGGGGCGCGCGCCCGGGGCGCAGTCCTCCAGCTCAGGCACCTCCAGGGACGGCACGAAGGCCAGCAGCGTGAGTCCTACACCTGCAGCCTCCGCGAGCCTTTGCTGGTGCACCTGCCTGCGCTCCTCCCTCTGGCGCTCCTGCCTGCGCTGCTGCTGCTGCCTGCGCTGCACCCTTGCCGCGCCTCTCGCGCGCGTCGTCAGCGCGCGCGCACGCGCGGGCGCTGCCGCCGCCGCCGCGGCCGCCGCCGATGCCAGCTTCATGCCGCCCGCGCCGCCGGCCCTCGCCGCGCCGCCGCGCGCCGCGCCCGCCGCCCGCGCGCGCGCGCGCGCGCTCCGCCGCGCCGCCCGCCGCCGCCGCCGCCGCCGCGCGCCCGCGCCCGCGCGCGTGCATCCCCCGCGCGTCTGCGCGCGCCGGGCTCGCCTCGCCTGGCCTCGCCTCTAGCATCGCCATCGGAGGCCGGGTCGCCGTCACCGCCATCCAGCCTCTTCATCCTGCAGCGCCAGGCTTCGGCCCCGCCAGGGCCGCTCGCTCGCCCGCCTCCATGGCGCCGCTCGGGCTTGGGGGCCGCGGCGCTCCTTCGCGGCGCTCCTTCGCGGCCTGGGCGCGCTCGCGGCGCTTGCGGGTCTGCCGCGCGGGCTGCGCGCCCGCGCCGAGCGCCGTGGTGGCACCACCCGCGCGCCGCCTTCTTGCGCCGTCGCGCGCCGGGTCCGCTAACTTCTGTCCGGTAGGCGCCGCGGCGGCCGAGGCCGAGTTCCAGGTGTGCCGCGGCAGGGAAGCGTGCTGAGGAGGAGCGCCGGTGCAGCAGAGCGCGATCGGGAGGCGCCGCGGAGCACGGGAAGCAGGACGCGGAGGAGGAGCGGAGGTCGCCGCGCAGCCTGGGACCATGGACACGCGCATCTTTCAGGCGGAGCAGATCGTCATCAAGCCGGAGCTGGCCGGCGTGCTCAAGGACTGGGCCAAGGCAGTCATCCGCGCGCAGCCGGACAACCTCGCCGACATTCATCGCATCTCGTACGAGCACTTCGCGAAGAGGGTTGAGGACCGCGAGGAGGCCAAGGCGGAGGCCTGATTGCAACGAAGTTAGGAGCAACGGAGAGGAGCGCCTGAACGAGCCGAGTTGCGATCCGGTCGACCGTAGAAGCGAGCACGGCAGCATACAAGGCAACAGCTGTTCGGCGGGTGAATGTACAACATGCGCATGCGGATTGCCCTGGGCTGGGCTGCTATGCAACAGATAAGGCTTGAAAGGACGTAGCTTTCACACAACCTCAAAACACCAGTGTACCATGGTACCAACTTTTTTTTTGGATTTTGTAAAAAGAAATGGCTCTGTGGCGCGAACACGAGCGAGCGAGCACTTTGTCTCACCCCACCGTCTTGTCTTTCTCAGCGAACTCGACGCGACGACTCTGATGGCAAGCTGCAAAATCATCAGAGTTACGATTGCCGTTCATCGCCATGCTTCAAAGCGCACCGAGGTATTGTTGGACGTGCACAAGCCAAGGTGACCATGCCCTCAAAGCGCAACCCCTTCTCCTCGCACGATCCAGTCATGCCGCACAACATCATGCCGCGCAGCACAGTCTCTCGCACGTGCAACCAGGAAAGGCCGCCGAGCACAACGTCCAAGCCGGAAGCTCGCTCTCCGAGAATCCGAGCCCTGCGGGCCATCCTGCCGCGTGCAGCGCGCGTTTTCCCAGTCGCCGCCGCCCAGGAGCCACCACAATCCATCCTCTTCGTCTCGTCAGTGGATAATAACTCAGCCAACTTATGGTCAATCGCCGCGACGCACGCAAACATCATCTCGATCGATCAGTGGCAGGCCAGGCCAGCGACGTCGAGCACCGCGGCGCACAAGAGCGCCGCCATGCCATGCGCCGTGTCCCGGGACCGAGCTGGCGGCCCGGACGCCCGCACCGGACCGGACGGCACAGACAGGCTGTAACAGGGCATTCGCGCCGGGTCCGGTGCGGCCGGCGGCGGCGGCGGCGGTTTTACGCGCAGGGGCCCGAGTCGGCGCGGTTGAGAGACGAGCTGCGCGCGAGCAGCAAAGCGCAGGTCGAGCGGCGCGGCGGCGGCGGCGGGCGGCGGCGGGCATCGCGCGAGGCGGGCGGCGCGCGGCGGCGGGCGGCGGGCGGAAGAGCTAGCGGGCCAGCGGGCCAGCGGGCCAGCGGGCCAGCGAGCGGACGGCGCGCAGCGAGGCCGCCATGGAGGTGGCGGCGATGAAGGAGAACGCGCCGACCCAGAACGCGGCCGCCGACGTGGCGAGCCCCGTGAACAAGCGAGTGGGCGCGCTGCAGCAGGTCAAGCCCGGGCAGCCGTGCTCGCCCGTGCGCGAGGAGGCGGCCGCGGACAACGAAGACGACAGCGAGTTCACCAGCGACCTGAACGTGCTGGACAAGCGCTTCAGCAGGGACAAGACGCGCGTGCGCGGCAGCGGAGCCGGCGGCGCTGCAGGCGCCGCGCTGGACGCCCAGGTGCAGCGCAGGCAGACGCTGGGCGCCGGCGAGGCGCTGGACGGCCTCACGCGCGGCAGCCGCCGCCGCGTCAGCCTCGGCCAGTCCGGGCTCTCGCGCAGCAGCCGCCGGGTATCTTTCGGCGCCACGTCCACGACGACGCTGCCGCCAGCGCCCCCCGTGCCGACGAGCGGCGGCGGCGGCGGCGGCGGCGGCGGTGTGCACGCCACCGAGGCGCACCTTGTGAGCGACCTCAAGGAGGAGCTGTCCAAGCGCGAGAAGCTGGACTTTACGCGCCAGAACCGCTTGAACGGCATGGACATCAAGCTCAAGGAGACACAGGCCAAGCTGGCGACGCTGCAGACCAAGTTCAAGGAGCAGCGCAAGGAGAAGGACGAGGCTGTGCGCCTGGGCAATGAGCTCAAGAAGAAGAACAAGCTGCTGCTGGCCAGCAAGCGCCGCCTCGAGCTCCGCGTCAAGGAGCAGGACGAGACCATCAAGAAGCTGCTTGCCAAGGTTGGTAGCTTGCCGAACCAGAACCGCCGCACGGTGAGCGTGTCGTCCGCGGCCAGTGGCGGTGCCGCTCCCGCCGTGCCCACGGGCGCCAGCACGGGCGGCTCGCCCAACCCGAACGACGACGAGGACGACGACTTCGGCGATGCCGCCAAGGTCCTTGCTAAGAGCACCTCGGGCAGCAGCCTGCGTGGCGGCTCGGTGCGCCGCTACACCATGGCGCCCGGCGAGGTCTCGCGCATCCGGCAGGGGCCGGGTGCGGCGAAGAAGCCTCCAGTTACGCAGTCGCACTACATCCGTGTCGACGGTCTCAGCAAGGGCACCAACTCGCACAAGCTCCTCGCCATGTGCAAAGACTTTGGCGGCATTGCCCAGCTGCGCGTCACTAGCGACGTCCTCACCGGCATGCTCAAGGGCTATGTCACCTTTCTTGAGCCCAAGTTCGCGGACGCCGCTGTCAAGGGCCTTCGCGAGCAAGGCTACAAGGCGCTTCTTGTTGAGAAGGCCTGATGGACGGGGCAAACAGGCAGAAAGACAGACAGACAGACAGACAGGCAGGCAGGCAGGCAGGCAACGAACAAACAAACAAACAAGCACGGCCATGAGACGAAGCATGGGCAAGGGGCCCGAGCGCGCTGGGCCGTCCTTCTCTCTTGAGAGAGGTTTGCTTCGTGCGCGCTGTTTTCTTCTCTCCCCTCTCTCTCTCTCTTTGTCTCTCTCTCTTTGTCAATCGCCTCCTCGTTTTGGCAATTTCGCGCGACCTTCGCAGGCTCGCCCCCCGGTCCACGCACCATCGAGTGCAAGGGCAGGCGGGCTTAAACGCCGTATGTATACCACCAGGCAATTCGATTCCTAACCCCTCGAGGCAGCACGACCTAACGTAGAGGTGCTGTACTACGTCAGTGATGAGAACCAAACAGTTCTGCTCTCTTTTCTTTCACAGCTTTCCATCTTCTTCTTGCATACGTCATGGAGTGAGACCACCCAAACACTCAACCATGCTGCACAAATGATGCACAAACGAGTCAGGAGAGATCTGTGAGACCAAGGGGTTCAGACAATAGTTGCAAAAGGACTAAGACGGACATCGCAGTGGATGGTTCTGGATTTTACGATCAAAATTTGGAAAAGTAGCTCTGCGAGAGCGGCTGGCGTGGTGCCGAGTTCAGCACAGGGTTCTTGCGCGCCGTAGCCAGGCCCTGCTCGAGCGTGCTGCGCTTGCGTTCGCTCTGCGCCTCCTTCCTTGGCCGGCGACCCAGACCGCTTGAGTAGGCCGGTGAGCGGCGCCTACTGCTTGGAAGCCGGTTTGACCGGCGTCGTCTTGAGACGCTTCGCTTCATCAACACGCGAGATCAAGATCAGTGAGATCAAGTGGTGCAGACAAAGACTAACACGGACATCGCTGGCAACTTTGGATTCTACGATCAAAATTAGGAAAAGTAGCTCTGCGAGAGCGGCTGGCGACGGCGCTGGCGCGGTGCCGAGTTCAGCACAGTGTTCTTGCGCGCCGCAGCCAGGCCCTGCTTGAGCGTGCTGCGCTTGCGTTCACTCTGCGCCTCCTTGGCCGGCGACCCAGACCGCTTGAGCAGGCCGGTGAGCGGCGCCGACTGCTTGGAAGCCGGCTTGACCGGCGTCGTCTTGAGACGCTTCATCGACACGCGGTGATCCAGCGCCTGCTGCTCCGTAGAGAACCGGATGCGCTTCTTGCTCGACTTGCGCGCGGGCACGGGCGGCAAGGCCGCGGCCTCGGGCGTCGTGGGCGCGGCGTTCTCCTCGGTCTTCTTGGCCGAGGTCTGCTGCTGCTTCTTCTTCTTCTTCTTCTTGCTTTGGGCCAGCTCGGCCTCGTCATTCTTCTCCGGGGTCACCTGCACAAGCAGCTGCTCCTGCTCTTGCTTTTGCTCCTCTTCCGCGATTTTGCCGGCCTTCTTGCTGGCCTTCTTGCCGGACGCAGGCGTAGTCTTGACGACCTTCTCCTTCGTCGTGGTGGTGGTCAACGTGCCGTCCTCGCTGGCTACCTCCTTGGTCACGCTGAGCTTGACCTTGGCGGCGCCCGCTTCCATAGCAGGCGACGCGCCGCCCTTTGCCTTCTTGGGCGACTTCTCCTTGGCGGCCGAAAGCTTCTTCACCACAGACACCGTGGTGCCGTTGGACATCGTCGTCACGTCCTCTTGCTCCAGGGTCACCTCGACGCTGTTCTTCTTCTTCTGCTTCTTCTGCTTCTGCTTTCCCAGCTTGTCGTCGGACACCCCCTTGGCCTTCTTTGGCGACTTTCCCGAGGGAACCTTGGATTCCTCCTCCTCCTCCTCGTCGTCCTCGTCCTCCGCGTCGCCCATCTCCTCAAAGGCGGCGGCCAGGTCGCGGTGCGCGTCGTCAGCCGTGGCCTGTTCCTCATTCTCCTCGTCGGCTTCGGCCTCATCCATCTCGTCCTCTTCCTCGTCCTCTTCGTCCTCATTCATTAGCGCGCTAGACCCGCCGCCCACAGCAGCCCGGTATTGGCTGTAGGCATCATAGAGCATGTCGCGCTGCGCGTCCGACACCTCCTCAGCGTCCGCGGCAATGGCGAAGATGCTCTTGGCGACGAGCTTGAGATCGAGGTTCTTGACGGGCCGCGTCTCAAGCAGCGGCATGAAAACGACCTTGAGCACATGGCGCAGGACGGCGTCCGTGTCACAGGAGCCGAGCACGCAATAAAAGGGGCTGAAGAGCTCGTGCACCTGCTCGGGCGCAAGCTTCTCGTCAGCCTTGGTCTCAAAGACCTCGTCCAGGAAAATGTCGGCCATGTGCAGGCGCACACCGTTGGGCTTGTGCATGAGCAGGTCGTCGCGCAGCAGGCGGCCCCATAGCTCGAGGCAGTCGCGGCGAAGCATCCACTCCAAGCTCTCGCGCAGCACGTAGCGCATGAGCGAGTAGAACTTGTCCACGCGCCACTTGTCCAGGCCAGTCCACTCGCGCAGCATGGTCTTGTAGAAGGCGCGCAGAAAGAGGCCCGCACTGGACTTCTTCTTGAACACCTGCACCAGGCTGGCCAGGTCGAGCGCGAGCTGCTGCTGCACGGGCACCTTGTCCGACATCCACAGGCAGTAGAAGAGGCCCTTCCACAGCTTGAGCATCTCCATCTCCTTGAAGGTGCCGACGGCCTTCTCGCGCGCCATCAGCCAGGCGCGCAGCGCCGTCATGGTCTGGTCGCGCTCCTCCTTCTTGTTGGACGCCAGCTTCTTGGCGAAGCCCACCACCTCCGCGGTGCTCGGCCCGTCGCCCTCCCCGCGCGCCGCCGCGTACTGCGCCTGCACCTGCTCGCGCTGCGCCTCCAGCAGCGCCTGCCGCTTGCGCTCCTTCTGCACGCGCATGTTGTGCTTCTTCGCCTTCTTCGCCGGCGTCAGCGCCGCCCGCCCGCCGTCCTCCATCTGCGCCACGTTGCGCTTGCTCGCCGGCATCCTCTCCCGGCCCTCGTCGTCCGCCGCGCCCTAGCTAGGCCCTCGCCACGTCGCCGTCCGCGTCCACGTCCACGACCGCGACCGCGACCGCGACCGTCCACCCGGCCTCGGCGCTGCACGCCAGCCACCCGCCGCTGCCTCGCCGCCGCCTCGCTGCCGCCTTGCGCTCGCGACCGGGTGGGTTTGCCGCCGCGCCGCGCGCCGCCGCCGCCGCCTGCTCCTGGCCACCAGCCAGCCAGTCACCACGGTCTGCAACAACAACAACGAGCGCTGCCTAGCCTAGGCTTTGCCTGTCCCCCGGCGCCGGCGCCTGCTTGGCGCCTAGATGTCGGCGCGCAGCGCGAGTCCCGCGCGCTGCGCGCCTCCCAGCGGCCCTCGCCGGCGTGACCGGGCCACGCCGGCCGCGCGGCCGCGCGCAGGGCGGCGGGCCGGAGCAGCGGGGACGAGAGCTAGAG
>JABLUY010000089.1:0-128785 GCA_013306675.1 Thraustochytrium sp. TN22
GCGGCGGCGGCGGCGGCGGCGGCGGCGGCGGCGGCGGCGGCGCGGCGGCGGCGGCAGCGGCAAGGACGACGACGACGACGACGACGACGACGGTGGCAACGACGACGGTAGTGCCGTGACGCTGAGGTCGACGGAAGCGGCTGTGGACGCGACTCCGGGCACGCGGTGGCAAGCGTGCGAGTCCGTCCACGCACCATAGGTCGCAAAGCTTGCACGCACGCGGGCATCAGCAGGCATACACAGATCTTCCTTTGCGCTGCGCCCTTTCTTGCCTTCGGTTCGACCTCGCGCTCGCGCCCCCGCCTCGCACGACAAGCACCAGCGCAGCACCAACACCGCCGTCTTCTCCCTCCCCTTCCCAGCCTCCCTCTCCGTGAGTGCGCGGGGCCGTCGGAGCCCCGCGCCCCAGACGCACTAGCACAATGACGCGCTCCCTTATGCTCATGAAGCAGCGGCGCCTGAGCGCCCCCAAGCCGGCCATCCGCAACTTCCGTCTGCAAGAGTTCCGGCGTGCCAAAAGCACAACGCGCAAGACAATGCAAAAGGTTTTCGGCGTGCTCATTGTCTTGACGCTCGCACTCATGGCCATCGCCATGGCGCGCGGAGATCTCACGGCAGCCCACATGGCAGAGCCCTTCGGGCGTCGACGCCTCTCGTCAGAGGCAAGCTGCGACGGTGGCGAGAGCGAGTGGCCCAAGGTGCGCTTGCTGCCCTACATGGTGGCAATTCTCTACTCCTTCCTCGCGCTGGCCATTGTCTGCGACACCTTCTTCGAGCCGTCGCTGGAGCAGATTAGTGAGAAGCTCAACCTGAGCGAGGACGTGGCCGGTGCAACCTTCATGGCGGCCGGCTCCTCGGCGCCCGAGCTTTTCACCTCCGTCTCGGACACCTTCTCTCAGCAGAACTCCATCGGCGTTGGCACCATCGTCGGCAGCGCGCTCTTCAACATCCTCATCATCGTCGCCATGAGCGCGGCCGTCACGCCGGGCCCCATCAAGCTCGACTGGCGCCCGGTGGCGCGCGACGTGTCCTTCTACTGCGCGGCTATCGGTCTCATGGTCATGGTCATGATCAACGAGGCTCCTGAAAAGGACCAGATCGCCTCTTGGGAGGGTGCCATCCTCGTCCTTGGGTACTGCTTCTATATCCTCTTCATGGTCTTCAACTCCCGCATCCTCAGCCGCTGCTCCAAGGAGGAGATCAAGGTATACGATGTCAGCCATGCCCAGGCCAAAACTGGCGAGGGTGCCAGCAACCAGGGCGAGGCGGCCAAAGTTCAGGATACCGGTGCCGACGCTGCGGGTGGCGCCTCCGGGGATGCCACCAGCGGAGCTGGCGCGGGCGTGGCGGCCGCCGAGGTTCAGGGGGGCATGGCGGACGATGGCGCCGCCGGCACCGGCGGAGATAACAATAATCACAACAACAACAACAACGACGACGACGACGACGACGACGACGACGACGACGACGATGGGCCCTGGTGGGAGGTGCCTGAGACGGCCACGGGCCGGGTCTACTGGATTCTCACGTTGCCTCTGGTCGCTGCGCTTCACTTCACCATTCCCAACTGCGGCGCCAAGAACGGCCGCTTTGAGAACTGGTTTGTGGCCACCTTCATCATGTCCATCGTGTGGATTGCGGGCTCGTGCATCCTGGCGGTCGAGATGGCCACCAATGTCGGCTGCATGCTTTCGATCTCTCCCGTCATCCTCGGCCTCGTCCTGCTCGCTGCCGGCACTTCCGTCCCGGACATGATTGCGTCAATGATTGTCGCGCGGCAGGGCCACGCCGACATGGCCATTGCGAATGCCGTCGGCTCCAACGTCTTTGACATCCTCCTCGGGCTCGGCTTGCCCTGGACCCTGGCGGAACTGATCAAGGGCGAGCCGGTCAAAGTCAACACCGAAGAGATCGTGCCGGAGGTCACCATCCTCTGTGTCACCGTCGCTCTCTACGTCCTCGTTCTCATCGCCTCCCGTTGGACTATGGATTATCGCATCGGCGTCGTCTTCACCTTTATCTACATCGGCTACATCGTCTATTTGCTCGTCAACGAGTCCAGGAGTTCCTCCTAAAGATTTGGAGGTGAGCCAAGCCACCCACGGCGTGCCCTCCGCCAGCCCCATGCTGAAGCACCTGCTTCTCCCTCTCTCTCTCTCTTTCCCTCTTTTCTCTTCCTCACGCTAGAGAGAGACACCAAGCGTTGGGAGTGCATACCGCACACAGGGCTAACACGCCGCAAACCGAGTACTGCGAGAGGCACGCCCGGATCGAAAAAGCGCAGGAACATGTGAAGTGCATGCCCGGACATATCTCAGGAGCGCGCGAACACCACGACACGCACACGACAGAGCTGTCGGGTCATGCCAGGGACCACGTGATGGACCAAGCGAGTACGAGTGAGCGAGTGGGCGGGCAGGATTTGGCCTGGCAGTCGAGGAGCGCGCCGTACCGTCGAACCCTTTGACAAAAAACAAGCCTCTGTTGAATACCACCACCAGAAAAGCAAAAAAGGAAAGAAACAATCTGAAGAGACACGATGAGACACGATTTCCATTCAAACCATCCAATGGCGAGCAAACCACGACACACAATACGAGACGGGAGACCTTACAAACTCCAGAAAGTGCACGTATTCTACCCAGACTCTGCTATCCTGGAACGCAGGAAACTCCCCGCGGCCGTGGCGACAAGGTGCCCGGAGGCGTGAAGACTGAACCCCAAAGCGTCTGCCGGCCGCCAAAGCCAAACACATAGTCCGGGGCACCGATGCGCCGCAGCGTCTCGTAGATCACATGCGTGACGAATGGCCTACGGTTGGACGTCGAACCGCCAAGAGAATCGGCCTCCTCCAAGGGAATCACCTTCTCGCAGTCCAGCTCCACAGCCACGACATGGCCCGGCCCCGCATACAAGGAGTGAATCATACTCATGGTCATGTCCTCGCCCGTGATGCTGCTGTCCACCGCCTCGCGCACCTGCGCAAAGTCCGCGTCCTCATGGTACAGTCTGAAGTACGCCTTGTCCATGAAGCCGCCCTTGGTCACGAAGACCGTGTTGTACGTGCCGTATGCATAGCCCAACTCGTAATAGTAGTGGTAGAAGCACCCGCGCGAGGAATCCCACACCGGTGGCGAGTGCAGCTCCATCAGGCGCGGCGCAAACCCCACCATCGCCAGCGGCTCGGCCTGCCAGACCGCAAAGGCCGCCGTCAGCGCGCCGCAGTCGTACTGAAGGTCATCGTCCGCGGTCATCACCGCGGCCGTCTCCAGGCTGGCGCGCGGCCGAAACCGGTTGGAGAGCTTCGACGTCTTCTCCTTCTCCACGACCGCCACGCCGCCGCTCGCGCGGACCGCCGCCTCGATGCCCTCCGGCACCGGCCGCCCCACATCGTTCCAGGACACAATGACACGCCGCACCCCGGGGCACCGCGCATAGTGCGCCACGAGCCGCTCCACGTTCTCGTCGCGCCCGCGAAACGTGTTGATCACCACGGAGAATTGCTGGAGCAAGGCCTCGCTGTTCGCCTCGGCCCGCTCCTCGCGCATAATGGCTTCGAGGCGTTCGCGCCGCACCGTCACGGATGGATCCGGGGCGCGTTGCGACACCGAGGCCCCGAGCCCGGCTCGCTCGTGGTAGCAGCAATCGTCCAAGCTGCACCCTGTGCCGATGCGCAGCGTGCTCACTGCGTACAGCCCCTCCGCCACGGTCAGCAGCGCCGCTCGCCCGCGCCAGTTGCGCGTCATCAGGTGCAGCACCGCCGCCACGCCCACCACCAGGGCCAGCCCGACCTTGAGCGCCCGTGGCGACCGCGCCAGCGCGCGGGCCCGAGCGCACGCGCTGCGCCAGCTGCGCTGCCGCCGCCGCCCGCGCGAGCCGTCCTCCTCCGCGCCCATCCTCGCCAAGCAAGCTCGCTTGGCTGCCTTGGCTGTTGAAGTTCTGCTTGGTCGCAATGACAAACAGTGTTAGCTACGAGGTGGCAATCGATCGGAGCCTGCCTTTCACCAGCCAGAGGGCGTCCAGAGGGCACCGCTTCATCCCGCCACTTCCCCCTGACACAAGTTGCTTCTCCCTCACGGCCACTGACTCTCCGTAGGGACAGAGGGACTAGGAGAGGACCCCGTGCTATGAACACATCCTCCCTCCTGTGCGTCTCAGACGGGAAAACCACGTGGATCATTTGGCGCTCGACCCGCGCGCGGGGTGCGGCCACGCGGAGCGCGCGAGCGGCGTGGTCGTCATGCGAGGCGCTCGAGGGGAGGGCGTTCAAGGATGAGAGAGCTTTACAGTTCGTTTGGCGAGTCGCGGGGCGTCAGGGAAGCAACAAGTGCGAGCTTGCTGGAGGAGGGCGCGGAAGCTGGTTCACCGCGGCTGATTGACGCCGAGTAGGTGGCCAGGAACTTCATCAAGGCGCACACGAAGTGGTCGAAGAAGGTGAGCACCATGCAGTCGCCCGCCAAAAATCGTTGCTTCTCCAGCACCGAGGCCAAGAGGGGACGACGGCTGTTGAAGTCGAAAGTTTGGGCAAACGAGGATGCCGAGCGTGCGGCCTGCCAGGCGAAGCTTGCCACAAGCACGCAGCTCAGGGGCTCTCTGCCGACGCTGACTCACACACACGCGCGCGAGAAACTCTATATTGAAGCAGATCGCGACCAGCGAGCAGCGCACGATGGAGGCACCTGAGCATGCAGGCCTGCCAGGGTCAAGGACTCCGCAAGGTATGCGTTCGCCAACCAAATGGACGCCGCCAAATACGTCCAGGTGCAATAGAGCGGAGAAGGAAGTCGCTCCCTGGGAGGCACGCCGACGCCAAGAGGTCCGCACAGATCGAGCTGAAGAAGCCATGCCGAAGGCTAGCGTGACCCACGTCAGGTCGTTCCTGAAGGTCTTCAAGGAGCATTGCGTCGCGTCGCTGAAGATGACAAGATCCAGGCAGAGAGGATCGCAGCTGTCCTGTCGGCTCTTTGCGACGCGATGAACCGCGCTCCTACGGTGCGTGCTCGAGTGGTCGTTTGCCCACCTGCTTTTGCCTGCATTCGAATCAGGTCAATGATGTACAATTACGCTGTCTGCGGTCACGGGTATCAACAGCCCCAGTCTCGCTGGTCTTGGCACGCCTGCGCGACGCGCCAAGGCAACATTGCTTCCTTCGCGCCGTATGCCATTTGGGTCGGGCTACCTTGTGAGAGGCGCTCACTGCCGTATGCCATTCGGGGGAGGGCGGGGCTTGGTAGCCCGGCCCGCCACGGAATCACCGATAGCCTGGACGACTCCGTCGCCCGTCGTGCAGGCCAGTTAACGAGGCTGCGACGAGGCAAGGTGAAGAGACGAACTGTGGACGCTTTGCAGCTGAGGAGCTTGCAGGAATGTCCACGCATTTCCCTGACGGCCATGGCGGAGCGACAATGGCGTGGCCGCTGACTGTGAGTGCCGCTGTGCCAGGCGTAACTACTACGAATACGAAATCGAGCGGGAACTTGAACGAAAGCAGCTCGGCCGGAACGCCTGCAAGCCCTCTTACCGGTCCCACCGCTGGCTGCCTGACTGCCAGCCACAGAAGCGTCTGCTGACTCGCTCCTCACTGATCAATCAACCACCAGCAATCATCAGCCGCGCTTCAAGTTCAGGCTCGATCCCTGCAGGAAGCCAAAGCTGGCTAGCCCCGGCCCGTCCTTGGATCCCAGCCAGGCTCAGGCCCGGCTGCCGACACGATCGCGCACGTTCACACCTCCCCTCTGCGCGCCAGTTCCGCCCCCCTCCCCCGGGGCGCGCCCAGTGGCGGCAGCTTGGACGCCCCCCCGGTCCACTGGCGCACAGGGCCGCGACTGTGAGGCAGCCCGATTTTTCCCGGACCCACGCCACCCCTCGGGCGGCGTCAGTGGGCGCGGGGGGGCACGGCGCGGCGCGCGCGCCAGAGGGCCAGGGGCCCGCAGCCCGTGGCCGGGGCCACTGCCAGCCGCACAGCGCAGCGCCGCGCAGCAAACCACCGCGCCAACCGACGGCGCTGGGCGCGGCGCGGCGGCGGAGCAGCTTCGCTTGGCGGCGCGGCGGCGGCGCTCGGGCGCGCCTCGGCCGGTCGCACCCGGTGCCTGCCCCGCCTCCCTCGCGCCGCCGGCGTCGCTTCCGTGGCGCGGCATCCCGTTCCTCCCTCCCTCCTCCCTCCCTCGTGTCTGCGTCCTCGCTCCATTCCATCCATTCATTCATTCCATCGAATCCATCCCAGCCTCCATCCTCGGCGGCGCGGCGTCCAGCCCCAGCGCGCGCGCGCCCTCGCCGCGCCGCGCGCTCCGGCGGAGGACGGCGGGCGCGGGCAGGCCGGGCCTCGGCCGCGCGCGGCGCCGAGCGGGCCAGCGCGGGCGGCGGGCGGGCGCGCGCCGCGCCGAGCGAGCCGAGCTCGATTGCGCGGGCCAGGGGCGCTGCAGCGCGTGGACGCGTGGACCGGGGCACGTGCGTGCGCGCGCGCGTGCGTGCGTGCCTTGGCTCGCGCGGAGGCGAGGCGCGCGCAGGCAGCGGCAGCGCGCTGGCAGGGCGCGGCGGCAGATCGAGCCGGGGCCGGCGCGATGCAGCAGCAGCTGCAGCAGCAGGGCGTGGGCGTGGGCGACCTGGTGCAGGTGGCGGCGCGGACCTTCCCCGGGTCGAACAAGCTGGGCGGCGTGGGCAGGGTGACGGCGGTGCACGAGCCGGGGCAGGGGCCTGCAAGGATAGATGTAAAGTACGTGCTGGGCGGCAAAGAGACCGGCGTGGAGCTGCAGTGGGTGCGCAAGCACGCGGACGAAGGCGCCGAGCAGGCGCTGCGGGAGCGGCGCGCGCGGCGGCGCGCGTCCGCGCCGCCGTCCATGATGGCGCCGTTGCAGCGCGGGTGCGCCGCAGCCATGGAGCTGCAGGACGAGGATGCGCTCGTGTCGCGCTTTAACAAGAACATTCGTATCGCCGCGAACGCGCGCGCGGCTGGTCCGGCCGACGGCGACATGGATATGGACGCCGCGACGCCGCACCACGCGCAGCAGATGCCAGGGTCCGCGACGTGCGAGCGGCGGGCCGTCGCCACGCCGCACGTGGCCGTCAACGACCTCGTCGTGCTGTCGCCGCACTATTTGGACGCCGCCTCGGCGGCTGCCAAGCCGGAGGGCCACCCGCGCGTTGTCGGCCTCAACGTTGCCCAAGCCACCGCGGACTTGGCCTGGCCGCAGGGCGCCTACCTGCGCCACGTGCCGCTGCACTTCGTTTCCAAGGCCGCTCCCGCCGCGCTGTCCTTGTCCCCTGCGCCTGCGCCTGCAACGGCGCTGCGCCAGTGCCACACGGATCCGCAGCTCCACGGCCGCCGCCGCCCGCGCGACAGTACCAACGTCGCGGCCGTGCGCGAGCACAAGCGCGCGCGGCTCCCTGGCTCGCTCCCCTCTCGCGGGCTGCCCATGGCGGCCACCGGCGTTGCCGCGGCGCCGCCGCAGCCGCCGCAGTCCGTGGCGTCCGACTTTCAGAAGGAGACCAAGGCGGCGGGCGCCGAGCCCTCGCCTGCCGAGCGCGCGCGTCAGCAGACCTTTCGCCAGCTCGTCGCGCGCCTCTTTCGCCTGCGCCAGGCCGACTGCATGCAGGCCCACGAGCTGCTGCGCCTCCTCAACGAGACCAACTGCGAGAACCAGTCCTTCACGCCTGCCGAGGTCGAGACTAGGCTGCGCATGCTCGATGAGGAAAACCGCGTCATGTTGCGAGCAGGCGACGACGGCGTCACCTCCGTCTGGCTCGTCTGAAGAAGGCCTGCGCGCTCGTCGCACGCTCGTCGCGCGCTCGTCACGACCCGACGCCACCCTGGTACAATAAAGTATTGCAATGCGCTTGAAGCCCTACAACTTTGCTGGCCTCCGAGTCTGGCATGCAAACAAAACCCACTTACATTCATCACATTCATCAAAAGAGCCCGAAGCGTGAACCCCGCTTCTTCTTCGTGCCGCCCTTGGGTTTGGTCTTCTTCTTCTTCTTGGTCGACGACTTCTTCACCTTGCACCCGCTCACATCGTACGAGGCGTCGCTATCGTCGCTGCTGCTGTCGCTCTCGCTCTCGCTGCCGCTCTCGTCGTTGCCGTCATCCTCCTCGTAGCTGGCCCCATGGCCACCTTGGTTGCGGCGGCGATCGCCTCCCCTGTCCTCGGAGGCCTCTCGCTCCCTGGCGCGCGCTGCCAGCGCAGCCCGCGCCTCGGGGTCGTCGAAGCGCGCATAGTCGCGCGCTTGCCGCATCAGCGCAGCCACCTCGTCGTCGTCCGCAGGTGCAAAGGATGATGATGACGAAGCCGACCCTGCCGCCGCGCCGCTTCCGCCGCCTGCCCCACCACTCGATCCGAGCAGGGCTTGCAGCGCATCGTCCGAGACGCCCTCGTCGTCATCCAGTTTGCGCAGCAAGAGCTCCAAATCGGGGTCGTCCACAGCAATGTCGGCGGCGCCCTCGCCCTGTACCGAGGCCAGCGCCTGACGCACGCGAGGATCATCATCCTCGGCTTCCTCATCCTCCGCACCTGCACCTCCGTGCGCCCGGGGAAACTGGGACGGGCCCAGCGCCTCGAGGCGTCTCTGCAGCTCGTCCACGGACGCCGCCGGCGCGCTTGGCGCCTGCAGCGCCGCGAAGCGAGCGCGCAAGTCGCGCTCCTTGCGTGAGACCTCGGCCTCGGACGCAGGCGTGGCCTGAAGCCCTCGCAGCTGGCGCGCGCGCTGGATCAGCTCCCGCTCGCGCTTCTGCTGCGCCTTGCGCCCCGTCAAGTCCGCCTGCCGCTGGAAGTCGTCCACCTGCGACCCGAGCAGCGCCCTACTGCGGCTGTCCTTGACGGCGCCGCTGCGCACCAGGTCGCGCAGGTCCTGCGCCGCGCGTGCATACAGCTTCGACGCCTCCGCCCATTGCGCGCCGTCCGCGTACCTGGCGGCGCGCTCCGCGCGCTCGATCGCCGCGTCCACCACGTCCCCCATCACGCCCCTCCCCCTCGCCGCCTCGCGCCGCGCGCCGCGCGCGCCGCCCCACCTGCGCGTCGCGACGACGCCCACTTCGAAAGAGCTCTGCGCTGCGCGGCGGCGCGCCGCCGGCAACAAGTTCAAGTTCAAGATGAAGTGTAGCGCCGATTCGGACCGTGACCGTCACGGTCGCTTGAGCGCCGATTCGGCCGATTCGGACGGTCGGCGCGTGCGCGCACACATTATAGCTTCACAGATGCAATGCGATGCAATGCGATGCGGCAGACACGGCTGCAGACATGGACGAGAGAGCCCGAGGCATCTTCGCTGGCCTAAGTTAGCTAGCTAGCTAGAGAGAGGCTGCTCGCAGTCAGACTCGGAGCCAAGCCGCCTCTGACGCCAAACGTGACAATGAAGCTGCTTGTCCGGACTCTACCATCACCAGTGCCTCTTGCACGACGCTCCTTGCCAGAGCAGAGGACGATCAGCAAGGCCATCTCGCCTGGCCCATGCTCTGGGCGCAGAAGAGCCCCCGTTAATTTTAAAAGTATTTTGACTGTCCTACATGCTCGATGCCATTGTGATCAGAACTGGAGAGCGGCTGCTCAAGAAGGCCACGCCACTGCAGGGCAGGACGAAGAGAGCAGTCTTCAAGTTGCTGGAGACAGAAAATGCGCAATTGTCACCAGCACCGAGGACAACGAGACGCCACTTTGTGCGACACCGTCGCACAGAACCGAGGGACTTGAGTCAATGGTTTCGGACAGTCACCAGACCCAACTTGAAGCGGCCGAGGCTCGGCATGGCAGTGATGCTTGCTTGCCGAAAGCTCAGAGGGCCGCGTGGGCGGACCATATGTCAGTGAAGTTGCGCACAAGGCAAGGGGCAAAATTTGACCGTTAGAAAAACTAGTGGGCTGCGTGCGGTCTGCCAGCGGTCTGCCAGCGGGCCGCGTGGCGTCGGATAATTGACCAGCATAGTACCCCAGAGGAGCTGCCGCACGGTAAGTTACCTCAGAGGAGCTGCCAAACAAAGCAACTGGCTTGCTTCTCCTGATGCCAGCTCCGTAGCATGGTTCGGAGAGGAGCATGCGGCCAGCTCGGTGGCCTGGTTTGGAGGAAAGCAAGCGGCCCACTAAAGACCAGCATGTCCGAGCGGGCACCTCTGCGAGAGCGACGAAGACCATCACCATCTGGGGAGGAGGAGGATGCTCTGGCGTAGGATGATTCCAAGCTCTCTCCGGGGCGTGCTCGGGTCCTTGAATTTGTCCCGCGCTTGAACCTTGCTCTTGACCAGCAGCGTCAGACTTGAGAGCCCGGATAAACTTGGAGGCTCAAGGTCCCAAACTTGGACGCTCATGGTCCCGGGGTCGTGCGCCTACTCCCGCCAGCTCCCCTTCGGTCCCCAGTCGTGAGCTTTCGCAGTCCCTTTCTAGTGTCCGACACAGTGGTGCGACCTGAGTGGCAGGCCAACGGGCGGGGGGCAGCCCAAGGCAGGCCAAGGCAGCTAGCTCATTGCAGCCCCAAAGGGAGTTCGCGGCTTTCGCCTCGTCCCCGGGGACATGTGCGTGGTCCGCTCAGACGCAATGGCACGCAACGTATGACGCCAAAGTGGTAGCACTTGTACCTTGCGTCGGGAGCTGCAACATGTCCCTCGACATGCTCCAGACGGAACATCGCAAGCGACCACTCTCGGCGGACGAGCTGAGCTACGGGAGAGCAGGCCGCGGACAGACGAGCTGCTTGCACGCAAGAGGGGACGGCTCGCGGCGCGAGCGAGCGCCGCCCAGCCGAAAGCAGAACCTGAAAAGCCGCAGAACCTGAAAAGCCCAGGAGGCCAAGCAAACACGCAATCGGCGAGCCTGCCGAGCAATCGAGAGCACGAACGAGGCCGATCAACAGCATGAAGGCGACCCTTGCAGGTGTGCTCTTGGCCGCCACCGCCGTGAGCGCGATTCCCCACAACCACCAACAAGTTCAGACCGAGCCGGTCGAGCAGGATGCCACCATCAAGATGTACTGTGACTACACGCTGACCTTCAAGCACTACGACGGTGACGGAGTACAGAAGGGTGATACCTACAAAAGCGCGGAGAAGACAGAACTCCATACGATCGAGGTGAGCGCTGCCGAAGGAGACTACTTCGACATCACGTGCTGGAACAAGCACACTGAAGCTGGCTTCGCCGCCGTGCTGGACATCTGCGGTACGAGCTTCCCGACGGACACACGCATGGACGTCGTGGAGGAGAGTGACGAGATGCCAATCCTTCAGTGGCAGGCTCTCTACCCGTCGAGCTTCAACGGGGATGAGACGCTGGTCTTCTACCCGATGGACGAGGACAACCAGTATGGCTCGAAGACGCCTCTGCCCGGAGCCAGCTGGGTGTGGAACAAGGACGCAGACCAGGCGCAGACCAAGGACTTCACCATGTACTTTCGCATCGCGCTGCCGGACCTGGACTGCTACCCGAACCCTGAGTGCGCCGAGGTGGGTAAGTGGGGCCTGAACGGCAAGAAGATCGAGAACATCAACATGAAGGAGGCGGCCTCGCAGAACCCGCTCACATGCATGAACGAGTGCCAGGCCACCGACGAGTGCGCCGCCTGGACTTGGCGGGACCCGTCCGGCCAGAGCCCGCACTGCACCCTGTACACCAGCTCCACGCTCGTGAACAAGAACGGCGGCAACGCTGACGAATTCGTTTCTGGCGAACGCTACTGCTACCCGCCCCCGACGCCCTCACCCACCGACGCACCCACGTACCCGGAGAACACCGACTGCTACGAGAAGAAGGGCGTCTACATCGGCTCTGCGATCGACCACGTCGCGACCGGCGACGACATCAACACGATCGGGGACTGCGCCGTGCTGTGCCAAGAGACCGACGGATGCGACCACTTCAGCTTCAGGGACCACGCTAGCAACGGCTGGTGCCGCATTTTCGCGGACGTCTGGGGCATCGAGACCAAGCCAGGTGACTACAAGTACGGCGCCGCGGACTGCGACGACATCGAGCCGAAAGAGACCGTCCCGGAGTGCGCGCAGCAAGGCTTTGCGTGGAGTGGCGGCGTGACGGAAACCTTCACCGATGAGCTGGACCTGGCGTCGCCCGCCGCGTGCCAGCTCCTCTGCCAGGAAGAGGACGACTGCGACGCATGGACCTTTGAGGCTTTCACGGACAAGTTCCACTGCAGGCTTCATAAGGGCGAGCTCACTTTGACGAAGAAGACCAGCGACTACTACGCTGCCAGCAAGTGGTGCTCCGACAGCCCGACGGCCCTCCCGACCAAGCTGCCGACCAAGCTGCCCACGGCCAACCCGACCAAGCTGCCCACCAAGCTGCCCACGGCCTCCCCGACCAAGCTGCCCACCAAGCAGCCTACCAAGCTGCCCACGGCCTCCCCGACCAAGCTGCCCACCAAGCAGCCTACCAAGCTGCCCACGGCCTCCCCGACCAAGCTGCCCACCAAGCAGCCTACCAAGCTGCCCACGGCCTCCCCGACCAAGCTTCCCACCAAGCAGCCTACCAAGGCGCCCACGGCCTCACCGACCAAGATGCCCACCAAGACACCCACCAAGCAGCCCACCGCTGCCCCGACCAGGCTGCCCACCCTCAGCCCCACGAACCCGGACGACAGCTGCTACGAGGAGGATACCCAGTACGTCGGCACTATCGTGGCCTCCTTCAACAAGAACAGCGACATCGTCCTCGACTCCGCGCCCCTGTGCCACCTCCAGTGCATCGAGACCAAGGACTGCGACCACTGGGTCTTCAAGGCCGGCAGCTTCTACACTTGTGAGCTCCTCACCAGCGTCTGGACCGTCAACGAGGACATGGCGGGCTACACGAGTGGTGACATGGATTGCGAGTCCCGCTCCATCGTGGACGTTGAGACCGTCCCGTCGTGCGCGGTGGCAGGCGAGTACTTTGACGTCAAGCCGAGCCACAGCGCGCACCTGGAGGCCTACGTCTCGAACGATGATATCGCTTCGCCTCTCGCCTGCATGGAGAAGTGCCAGTCCAAGTCCAAGTGCGAGTACTGGGACTTCATCGTCAAGCCTTACGCTTCTTCCTGGACCTGCAACCTCTTCAAGAAGTGGGTCGAGCCGACTCAGCTTGACGCCTGGGCGAACAAGTACTACCACCGCGGCCCCAAGTGGTGCACGACCGAGCCGACCCTGTCCCCGACTGCTTCTCCCACCGCGACCGCTTCGCCCACCTCCGAGCGTCTCGTCGAGGCTGACCTGTGCCCCACGGAGGACCACCGCTTCTTCAAGGAGCAGCTCGCCAAGGCCTCCGGAGTCGCCACCCCGCTCGCTTGCGCTGAGTGGTGCCTTGAGTACCCGGGCTGCGCCGGCTGGTCGCACAAGGCCGTGAGCAAGGTGCCGAAGAGCATGTGCTTTCTCTTCGCCGATGGTTACGAGTCCGAGATGAAGATCGGGAAGAAGTTCAAGTACTTCTCCGGCCCCATCAACTGCGACGACACTCCCGCGGACTGCTTCACGAGCCCGGCCAAGGCCAAGGGCAAGGGCAAAATCGCCTCGACCGCCACCTCCAAGGAGGAGTGCGCCGAGCACTGCGACGCTCTTGACGCCTGCGAGCTCTGGTACTGGAAGAGCGGCAAGTGCAACCTCTTCAAGGAGAAGGTCTGGATCAAGGCCGGTGGCAAGGCCGGCACCTATGCTGGTGACACCGGCTGCCTCTTTGCCTAAGGGCCATCGGCGACGCTCCCTTGATCTCGTCTGCCTGCTGTTGAAAGTAAGAAAATCCATCGATGTTATCTCCCCCACCACGCAAGACAAGGTGACACCGTGATACTTGACCTCATTGGTACCCTCGAGCGACACTATATTTTAAACTACCGATGAGCAGCGACGCAGCCACCCTCGCACAATGACTGTTTTGCCCAATGAACGCGTACTTCGGACAACGGTGGTCCCAACCACTGTTTCGTCCACGGGTTCAAGACTGCGAAACGCTAGGCCCGGCTCCTAACCTCAGCTAGCACGGGCCCAAGCGCACGAGCTTTGCCCATCAGCTCCGCTGCGTAGAAGACAACGCCAGAGAAGCGAGATAACACTGCCGTGCCCTGGCCCTGATGCCCAGCTGGGCTGAGGGACCAGCGCGCCCCGTCCCAAGGCAGAGTGGTCGGGACCATATGCGGCTGTCCCCGCCGTTTCAGACCCCAGGGACCGCGATCGAGGCGCCGATCGCATCGCGAGCGAGCGCAGCAAGCGCTGCAAGCGCAGCAAGCAAGACCTCGAGCTCGGGGAGTGGCGCGGCACAGCGCAGGCGCGGAGACGCGGCGCGGCGTGGCGTGGCGTGGCTCAGAGAGCGCGTGGCGCTCGAGGAGGCGTCAGCGCTTGTCCGCGCTCTTGTTGTGCGCAGCGTGCCACGCACTTGCGCCATGCAACGCGGGAGCTCGGAGCTGTGCCTGTACGGGGTCCTGGGCGTCGGGGTGCAGGCGGCGCCAGCGGAGATCCGCAAGGCATACCGCGTGCTGGCGCGGCGGTATCACCCGGACAAGAATGTGCTGGTGGGCGGCAACCCTCAGGGCGAGGAGGGCGCGCCCAAGGTTGAGGAGATGTTTTCACTCGTGGCGCGCGCCTACGAGGTGCTTATCGATCCGACTAAGCGCGCAGCCTACGACATGCTGAACGGCCACGTGGATGCCGCGGACGCCCGCTACGCCGAGTTGGGCGCCATGAAGCGCCGCGACGCCGAGAACGCCGTCGAGCTTATGCGCCTCACCTTCGACATCAAGCGCCGCACCGAGCTCAGCCGCGGCGGCCTCGTCATCGACGACGCCGTCTACGGAGCGCGCGACATCATCGAGACCAGCCGCCTCGAAGACCTCACCACTAGCGCCTTTGTGCAGAACGTGACACGCCAGCTCCAGTGCGCGGTGGAGAAGTCCCGCCTGGTCATTCCGGGCAAGGAGTCCAAGTACTACCTCATCCCGGGTCTTTACGATGTCGCGCCTGGAGAGGAGAAGCTGCTATGGGTGCGTTACTTCTTCCGCGGCAAGATTCATCAGGTCATCGTCCAGGACGAGCAGCGCCTGCTCATGCCACTCAAGTCTCATTGTATCCAGAATCTCGCGTGCAAGCAGTCCAAGGTCAAGCGTCGCATGCAGCAGCAACAGCAAACGGAACAGCACACCGCCCTCGCCAAGTCGGCCTCGCGCACAGCGCTTGCAGCAGTCACACTGCTTGCGCTATCGGCTGGCGGCGCGGCACTGGCCTGGGCGCTGACCTCCGACACCCACCGGACAAAGCTCTCGGTTCGCGATGCCTTGCAACTTGCGTCGCGAAGGCTGCGCCTCTACGAGAGCAACTTACTTTCCTAGCTGGCTGTAGCTCATCTCCCTCTCTCTTGCAACGCTAGAGCTACAGCTCGAACTTAGTAGCCAAGCGAGCTCTAGAGCCAGAGCTGGCCAGGGAGAGGCCTGCCCTTCCCCGTTTCCATCCGAGCAAGTGCCTCATAGTTCAATACGCTGCTGGCTCGTGATTGCTATCCTACCCGACGCAAGCATTTCCTTCTTATCACCACCCATTTGGCATTCATGCGTGCGTGCATGCATGCATGCATGAGGTTCGTCCCCACCACCAACCAATCGTTCATGCTTGCACGGTTGTGTTCATCGTCGAGTCCTTCACAGCCACTGACCAATCATTCTTTTCATCCTTGCATTCATACATCCATTCGTGAGTTTGTTCAATCATTGGATCATAGGGGATCCTCGGCAACTCTCTTGTCAGTTACGAAGCGTGCGCTCGAAGGCAACGGGCGCCTCGTAGCGCAGCAACTTGGCAATGAGGTCATCCGTCGCCGCGCCGTCATCGTCGCCGCGCGGTGGCAAATACTCCTGGGCGCTTCCCGGGGAAATCTTCTCACGAACACGATTGCGCTCGCGCTTGGCGATGCTGATTGCGCGCTTGCCCGTGACAAACATCTGGTGCTGGTTCCCCGACTTGGCGTCACCCAGCACGCGGAAGAACTCCTGAAAGGTGATGAAGCCGTCGTTGTCGCTGTCCATGCAGTCCATAAAGAGCTTCACGTCGCGCTTGGACAAGCTCGGGTCCAGCTCGCGCAGCCCGTGCCGAAAGTCAGCACGCGAGAGCGCCCCCACCCGTCGCGTGTCCATGGACATGAACAGTCCGTGCAGCGTGCCAGGTGCCTGCTGGAAGAGGGCCTCGGCCACGCGGTTCCGCGCCATGACGCGCTCGCCGGAAGAGCTTGGCGACCGCGACCGGGACGCTGACGGCATCCTGCGGTCCACCTGGATACGAGCGGGCCGAGCGCTCGCAGGTCGCGACGGTCGACCGCGCGTCGTCGGCTGCCGGCCCGTCACCGATGAGTGTTGCGGTGGCATCCGCCGCAGTTCGTCCTCCAGCTGCGCCTCCGCGAGGTCCAGTGCATCGCCGTACGCGTATTGCGCCTTGCTGCGGCTCTCGCGCGTCGGCCGAGAGGGCGCGCGACGCTCGTCCTCGTACCGGGACCCGTTCGCAGTATCAGTTTCCGGCCACGCACGAGCGCGCCGTGCCGCAGCCAGGATCGCCTCCACTTCATCAGCAGTGTCCTCGTGCCGCCGCTGTTGCTCCTTGGGGACCTTCTTCTTCGTCTTCGTCTTCGTCTTCTTCCTTTCCTGCTGCTGGCGCTGCTGGTGCTGCTGCTGCTGCTGGAGATGCTCAAATTGCTTGGACTGCTGACGTTCCTGCTGCTGCTGCCACTGCTGCTTCTCCAGCTGCTCCCACTGCTGCTTCTCCAGCTGCTCCCGATGCTCCTGGCGCAATTTGCGTGCGCCCGCAGCCGCACTGTGAACCCGCGGCGGTGGGCCCGGGTCAGGAGACGCAATCGTGAGACCCAGGGGCGAGGTCGTCACGGACGAGGACGACGCGGAGCCGTCCACGAGCGGCGAGGCCAGTGAGTTGCGCACGCGCTGGGCGAAGTTGACCGCCACCAAGACCTCCGCACACTTGGGCGCCTGCACCGTCACGGACGGGTGGACCAGCAGGTGGTACATGCAAGTGTCCTTTTCGTAGGCGTCCATGGCGGACAGTGAACCAAAGCTGTGCGGGCGGCGGCCCACGCCCAGTGCCACTTCGTCCAGGCAATCGCGCAGGATGCTCAACAGCGGCACGCTGCCAAAGAGCCGCATCAGCGTCCCGGGCGAAGCCTCCAGGCCGCCAGCGTCCAGGTGCTGCTTGCGCGCAAGTGCGTTGATCACCTGCACGAGGCCATCAAGCACTGCGCTCGTAGGCCCGGCGCGACCCGACGAGGCAATCTCCACGATGTGCACCTTGCCCACGCGCGGCGGCGCGCCATCTGTGCCGAGGATCTCCACCTGCAGGGTGTGCAGCAGCTGCGCGTCGCACGTGTCCGCCCCCCCGTTGTGCAAGGACGCCGGGACGGAGCCCAGCATCGCGTCGTGGTTGCCGGCCCCGATTGACGTCAGCAGGGCCGCCTCATACCGCGTCGTGACCACCACGCTGCTCTGGCCGGCCGCCTCAAGGTCCATGCGGCCCGTCGCGCGCGCTGAGACATGGTCCACGTCGAGTCGTGTCGCTTGGCCCGGATTGCGCCCGTCCTCGTCCTCGCTCGGGGCGAGCAGGTCAAAGACCTGGCTGCCGCGCACGTGCGCACACGCGATGCTCACGCGGGGCAGAAGAGCCGCAGCGGTCTGCTTGTCCATGCCCTTGCTCGCCTTGGTCATGCTTTCCACCGTGTCGAAGATGGCGTTCACGATGCTGTTCGTGGTCGCACCCGCCGCCGGGCCCGAGGTCACCACCACGGCGCGATCGCCATCAAAAAGTGCGTCCACAAGCGGCATCACCTGAGCGCGGATGCCGTTCTGCCGGCCCAGCTGCGGGTCGGACGCGAGAACGTCCGCGTCACTCGGCGCTGGCCCGTTGATGTAGGCCACCTCGTCGAAGCCAAAGAAGCGCTGCGAGCGCTCACTCTCCACCATGATCTCGGCCGAGGCAACGATGGGCTTCACGCTCAGGCTCGCCTCACCAGGCGCGCCGGGGCTGCCCTCAGCCACGTGCTCCGCAGGCGGCGACATGTTCCCGACTCGCGCTGGGTGGGCATACACGGAGCAGATGCGCCGGACGCGCTTCTCGCCATAGCCCTGCATGGTCTTGTGGAGGTTGCGCCGCCGGAGTCGCTCCATTTCGGTCTGCTGCTGCTCCAGGCGGTTCGGCGCTGGCGCGCTCTCGACGCGCTTCGAGCGAAGACGCCTTGCATACGAAGCCCACTGCGCCCCCGCATCCATGACCATGTCCTTGAGGACGCCCACGTCCTGCCGGAGCCGCTGCGTGTTCGCGCGCAGCGCAACCACCTCAGGCCGCGTGCGCCGCGCCCAGTGACCCACGTATCGACGGAACTTGCGGTCCGCCGCAGCCTGCTGCGCCAGCTGCGGCGTGGTAATGGAAACGGTTTCCCCCACGCCGGCCGCGCCCGCTGCCTCGACTCGCATGCGCCGCAGCTCGGCAGCCTCGCTCGAAGCCCGCATCTGGCTCTCCCGCGCCTCACTCAGCTGCCGCTGCACGAGATCCAGCTTCGCCTGCAGCTGGTCGGCCTGGCGCCGAGAGTCCTCGAAGGCATTGCCCAGTTTCTCCGCCTTCTCCACAACGCGAGTCACGTCCTCCTGAGCACGGTCCAGCTGCTGCTCCATCTGCGCCTTCTCAACCGTCATGGCACGCAGCTCGCCGCCGAGTTTCTCCCTGGCGTGCCTCAGATCATCCAGCTCGGCCGCCTGCACCTCGTTCTCCGCCGCGAGCCGGCCCACATCGGCCGTCTGCTCGCGCGTGCGGTCCTCCGCCGCGCGCGCTCGCGCGTCTGCGCGCGCCTCCGACTCGCGCAGCTCGTCAATGATGCGATTCAGGCTCGTCACCGTGCGCAGCAGGCGGTCCACCTTGGCGCCGTCCTCCGCCTTGGAACCCGCCGACTGCTCCGCATCGCGGCGCTCCTGCGCCGACCGCGCGGCAACCGTCTCTTCGAGTCGCGTTTGCGCTTGTCGCAGCTCCTGGCGCGTGCGTCGCAGCTCGGTCTCCAGCTCGCCCAGGGTCGTCGCCAGCTGGTCGCGCTCGCTCGTCGCCGCCGAGGCGGTCTCACGCGCTACGGTCGCCTCGCTTGCTTCGCGCTTTGCCTTGTTCTGCAGTTCCAAGATGCTCCGCTCCAGCTCGCGCACGCGCTCGTCTGCCTGCGCATTGCTTGCGCCTCGCGCATGCAACAGGCGAACCTCGGTGCGGAGGTCATCCTCTCGCGCCTGGCCCTCGCGCTGCTGGTACGCAAAGCGCTCGGCGTCACGCTCGCGCTGTTTGCTGAGCTCGTCCCGCCTGCGCTCCGCATCGAGGCGGAGCCCCGTCTGCTCCTCGAGCTGCGCCTTGAGCCGCGCGATCTCCTCCTCTGCTGCTTTCGCATCTCGATCGTGTGCCCGGCCCGGGGAGCCTCGCGAGACGCGCGAACTCCGCGCCGACGCCGGCGACGCCGGCGACGCTGGCTCGTAGCTGCGCAGGTCCGAAAAGGCGATCGGCTCTGCGACCGTCGCCTTGGGCAGCCGCAGCGCGTCTGCCTCGACAGGGCCGCCCACATAGAGCGCAGCCTCGCGCCGGGCCTCCTCGACGCCGACGATGCCTAGCGCAATGGTCATCTCTAGCTTGTGCCGCGGGCCGGAGAACCACCGTCGCATGATGATCTCGTCGCCGCTCACGCACGCTAGCGGCGCTTCGCAGTGCAGCAGCTCCCAGAACGGCAGGTCCCACTGCTGCGGGCCGGCCTCAGGGTCGCACTGCAGCCGCACTTCGAGCTGACCTTCCTCAGGCAGGCCGTCCTCGTAGCTGCCGAAGATGAATTCCTCGTTCCAAACAGGATGCGAGACATCCTCTGACAGCTTCGTCCGCTGCGTGTCGCCACCCACACTGCACTTGACCACCGCGTCGCACCGGCCTTTCAGGTCCGCCTGATGGACCACCACACGAAGGGATGCGCGCAGGGCCAGCTCGCGCGAGGGTGCGCAGCGCACCCGCTTCCGCTTCGAATTCGTCATCATTTCCACAAGATCGTACCCGCCGGTCTGCGGCGCGTAGGAGGCCACCAGGTCATCCTCCACGGATCTCCAACTCGCGCCGCCTTCGCTACGCGGAGACGCGGACCGCTGCTGCTCCTCGTCCTCGTCCTCGTCCTCGTCATTTTCGCGTTCGCCTTGCGCAGCATCCAGGACCGGTGCAGCGGGCCGCGAGACTCCCGCTCGGTCTCCAACTGCCACCGCGGTGACCAGCTGCTTGGCGCCGCTGCCGCCACCACGCGTGCGCGGTGGCGAAGGAGCAGCCGACGTCAGCCCACTCAGGATCGAGTCGGCAGCCGCCGAGGAGGCGCCAAAGTCGGCACCCCCAAAAGAGGACGAGGAGGCCGTCGACGAGGCCATCGCCGGGCGTGGCGGCCGCGCAAAGAAGGAGCCCTGATGAGCTTCAGGCGGAGACCACGTTTGTTTGCTCGGATTGATACGCGACGTCTCGAAGACGTTGAAGAACTCCTGGAAGGTGATCACGCCGTCGCCGTTCACGTCAACGAACTTGACGAAGCGCTCCAGCGTGGCCCTGTCAACGCCCAGATCTTGGTTTGCCAGGCCTAGCAGCAGCTCCTTGCGGCTCAGAAACCCCTTGCGAGTGTAATCCATGACCAAAAAGGCGTCGTACAGCTTCGTGTGCGTGCGCTCCACGGCGGCCTGCACTGCCGCAACAATCTCCTTACGCGCGTGCTCGTCTTGCTCGATCTGCGAGGCGTCCAGCGCCAGGCCGTGTCCGCTCGCACGTAGCCCGGCACGGAAACTGCCCGAGGCATTCGGCTTGGGGCTAATACCCCTGGTTTTAGTTGTCGCCGCGTTCGTGGTTGTGGTGGCGATGCTGCTGCTGCTGCTTCGCCGGAGCGGCGAGAGTGGGGCGCGCTTGTCGCGCCACCGGCTCGATCGCGCGCGCCGCTCTGAGCTCAGCATGTCTTCCAAAGGCGACCGCGACGAGTCCATATCCTCGCCAGCCACCAGATCCTGCGCTGATAGCGGGCCCTTGTCCGTGGGGCCGCGGTCCGCCCGGACCGGGTTCGGCCGCGGCTTGTCTGCGAAGACCACTCCGTCCTCGCCTTGCACTGCATCCACGTTCGCGCGCGCCGCGATGCCCATGTCCTCGAGCGCGGAGTGGGTGGCGCACTGTTGGTCCTGGTCCTGGTCCTGGTCCTGGTCCTGGTCAAGGTCCTGGTCTTGATCTTGGTCTTGGTCCTGGCCCTGGTCCTGGCCTTGGTTGTCCTCGTCGTTCTCGGAGGCCTCGTTTTGAATTTGCGCCGAGTCCTGCGCATCGAGCAAGTCAAGCAGCTCTTGGTCACCCGGGTCGCCTGAATCGCCGTCGGCGGCTGGCGAGACGATGATGCTGCCAGACCCGAGCCGCTGCAGCGGGCCATTGCCGACCGGGCTGCCCAGAACCTCGCTTGAGGTTTCATCGTGCACGTGAGCGGCATCGTCGTTGGCGGCCGCCTCGTCGAGGAGCAGGTCGAGCTCGTCGTGCTCCGTGGTTGCGTCCTCTTCGTAAGAAGACGAAGCGTTCGCAGGCCGGACTTGCTCGGCTGACGGAGGCGGGATGTTGCCGTAGCCAAGGAATTCGCTGGGGCTTTGGCCTTGGCTGACGCCATATTCCTCGACTAGGTCCAGGTCGCCCTGCGCCAAGACCGCGGCCTCCTCTTGGCGAGGTGGGCTACTGAGTGCCTCGCTCGCCTTCTCCTCATCGTCTTCGAGAAAATGGAGCTCCTCGAAAGGAGGTGCCTTAGCTTCCTCCGGGCCTGATGAGCCAGCGAGCATCTCGCTCGCCTCCTCGCTCGCACCAAGCTCGTCTGGGACGAGGTCGGCTCCGTTGCTGCTGGAGAACTTGACTTCGCCATTCGCGACTGGACTGTCGCCAACATCCCCGTCAACGTCCTCGTTGTCGAAGTCGAGCAGGGCGCCGCCGCATTCCTCTGTTGTCGGCGACCCGTCCGTGTTGCCGTCGAGGGCACCTGAAGCGTCGCCTTGCGCATCGCGAAGGAGGGCGTCGCCCTTCTTGACCTCTTCCTCCTCCTCCTCCTCCTCCTCCTCCTCCTCCTCCTCGACGTCATAAGCATGCTCGTCCTCGTGATTACCATCGTCGATAGCTCCACCGAGGCTTTCCTCAACCTCCTCAACTTCATCCATCTCGGAGCCTTCACCCGCCTCGGATCCGCCGAGCTCGGCAACACTCTCTACGTCCTCAAGCACCTCGTGCTCCTCCTGGAAGTCATCCTCGTAGTCTTCCTCCTCTGCGTCGTCCTCTGCGTCGTCATGGAGCTGCCCCCCGGCTTGCTCAACGTCGTCGTGGGACGCATGGCCGTTGAGATCCAGCGCAAAGCCCCCCTGCTCCACGCCGATCCCGAAATCGTCCATCAGGGAGCCCTCCTCCTCGGAGCCCTCTCCCTCCTCTCCCTCCTCGTCCTCCTCCTCCTCCTCGCTCTGCTCGCTCGCTGAGGTGGCAGGCGTCCGTTTAGCTCGCAGCCCAGCGTCAGCCTCGAGGGCCGAATCAGGGCTCGCCGCGACCTCAGAGTGCGCAGAGGCCGGCACGAGGTCGTCCAGCGCGTCGAGGTCGACGTCGAAGGCCGCCGCGGCGTCGGCCTCGGCCTCGGCAAGCGCTGTGCGCTCCGCCATGGCGCGGTGAGCGTCCCGTGTCGCGCGGTCTTCCCCGTCCAGGCGCGCTGCAGCGCCACGAGTCGCTCGCGGGCGCGAACACGGTCGCAGAGCGGGCGCAGTACGGCGCGCCCGCAGCCGCCCTCGCTCGCCAGCCCGCCCGCGGCGCAACGAGCGCTCTCGCTTATCGGTTTGCCCTGCCTGCTCGCCCTGGCTCTGGGCTCGCATTCGCGGGCGACCATGCCGTCAACTCGCGGGGCACGCTCGGGGCGCGCTCGACAGAAGTTGAGGCGATGAGGCGTACCGGTTGGACGGGGATCATGAACTAGTACTGCGCTGCAACAGGCCGGTGGCTCTGGGCTTTGATGGAGTGCTCACCTTTGTTTTGTTTCAAATTAAATTTGTTCGAAAGAGAATGACGGCCGGGTCCACGTCGTTGCCGGCACATTACGTCAAATAGCTCTCGTGAGACCGTGCTTTTTGCAGTGAGCCGCGTGGAAATGCTCCGCGCTTGCTGCGCTGCTGGACGCTGATTCGAGGGGCTGTCTAACCCCCCCTAACTGTCACCCCTTTTCTTTTTCGTTTGCCAGAAGAGGCTTGAAGAATGTGAAACAGGGCAATCATGCCGGCGCGAAAAGGTTGCCCGGAACTAGCCGGGTTGCTCAAGCTGCGAGGCAAAGTAGGCTCCAGAGAGCCACCAGTCGGGGTGCTGTTTTTGCAACGCATGGGATCACGACGTGGAGCGATCGTGGGTCGGCTCATCTAGCTAGCCGCTCTGACATTGGACAAGGCCATCGGGCTAATGCGCCAGGGCAGTCACGGCGCTCAGCAAATTTTAAGCGTTTGGCGTCTCCTTTTAGAAGCGTTTTGCGTCTCCTTCGTATCGGGGCAAGCACACGATCGGCTCTCTCATTTGCTAATGCTAAGACCCTAAGCCTTGCGTCCCGCAACTCTCTTCGTGGTCTCGCCACGCAAGCCGCAGAGAGCTGAGCTGAGGGAAGAGATTCAAGGGCCCAGCTACTCCGGAGCCGCTGAGGACTGCAGATCGTGCTTTTCCTCTTCCAGAGGCTTGGGCTCGGCTGGCCTTCCGAGTCACGGTGAATGTCAGAGTGGGTACCCGTCTTCAGGTTGCAAAACAGTGACCACTCGCTGCGCCTCTGGACCCGACCGTTACACTGCTACACAGCTCGGCACCTTAGTTGTAGAAGCGCCTGCCGCGGCGGCCCGAGCAGCGGACTCCGCTCCGGCGCGGCTTGGAGTCCGACTCAGCGACAGCGCAGTCAGGGCTCGGCGGCCGCGAGGCCGCGGTTGCCAGCGCTCGGGCGTGCGACGGCAAGCGAGGAGGATGTAAGTGCAGGGCGCGAGGCTGGGGCAGATGGTGCAGGACTCTGACGAGGAGCGGCTTGTGCTGCGAACGCACAACAGGGGCGCAGCCGAGTCCATCGTGCGCAACGTGGACAAGCGCACGGCTCGACGCGAGAACCGGCGTGCTTTCTCCGACGGTATCGCGCTGTTCCGCGCTGAGCATGGGCTCGCAGACGCAGAAGATGGCCCCGAGGTCGAGCAGCAGGGCGCGCGGGAGGAGGCCATGGACCAGGTGGTGCGCGTCTTCGTGCGCAAGCGGCCCATCTTCCCGCATGAAACGGAGCAGCGCGAATTCGACGTGATCTCGTGTGACAAGACGCGCGGCGCTCTGTATGTGCACGATGCTCGCATGGAGGCTGATATGAAGGGTCGCTTTCTGCAGCATCATCGCTTCGACTTTACGCAGGTCTTCTCGGAGCACGACGACAGCGACAAGGTCTTTGACGAGGTGGTGCAGCCTCTCGTGGACTTGGTCCGCGCGGGCGGCAACGGAACGGCGCTCATGTACGGCCAGACCGGGTCGGGCAAGACCTACACGATGACCCGCATCTACTACCGAGCGGCATGGGCGCTCTTCGCATCGGCTGCGGCGACCTCGGCTTCGACCGCGGAGGATGACTTGGCAGTCGCCGCGCCTGCGGCGACGCGGGTGTGGATCTCGTTCATTGAGCTAACCGGCGACACGTGCGTGGATGTCCTGCACGAGAACCGCAAGCTGCAGCTACTGTCGTGCCCAAATGGCGAGGTGATGACGTACCCGAGCGTGCAGGTGGAAGTGACGTCTGCGCAGGAGCTACATGATTGCATCAAGTTTGCGTGCGGGCTGCGCGCGACGGCCGCCACCGGTGTTCACGATCGATCCTCCCGCTCGCATGCGCTCTGTCGTGTGGAGTTGGACGGAGGCAACGCGCTGACTCTGGTGGACCTGGCCGGAAGCGAGCACCGGATTGATTCCGCAGAGCATGATGCGCAGCGACGCAAGGAGAGCGCGCAGATCAACAGCTCACTCATGAAGCTCAAGGAGTGCATTCGGGCGCGTGCCGTGCAGGCAGACTACATTCCGTACAGACAGAGCAAGCTGACACACCTGTTGCGGCCGTCCTTTGTCGAGGACATGGGCGTGAAGAGCCGCACGGTCATCATCGCGACCGTCTCGCCCTCCAGCAAGGACACGGAGCACTCGCTCAACACCCTCCGGCATTCGTGCATTATGGACGGCCAGGACTCGCACGAGAACGAAACGAGGTGGGTCTCCGGCGGCACCACAACGCGTCAGGACCTCCCGCCTGTGGACGTGACGCGCCTTGCACGGCAGCGCAAAGCCAAGCAGCAGCAGCAGCAGCAGCAGCCGGGCCAACCGCAGAACAACGCAGGCGGCCCGGGTTGGGGCGCAGCGCCCTCCAGACACCACGCCCGGGACGGCAGCTTCGATAGCGTGGCGCGCGCTGCGAGCCAGAAGAAGGCGCTCGCTGCCAAGGAGAAAAAGCGTCGGCAGGCCGAGGCTGCATCGCGCAAGATTCTCTCGGCTCCTGCACTCGCCAAGCTTGAGGCTGCGCGCCGTGCATGTGGCTCGCGCCAGCGCGACCGTATGAACAAGCTCCAATTCGAGGCCCAGACGCAGGCGCGCGCGCAAGCCCAGGCCCAAGCACAGGCGGAGGCGCAGGCGCAGGCCGAGGCGCAGGCCGCTTCAGTCGAATCCTCGGAGCGCCCGGCCAAGCAGCCTCCGAAAAGGTCCCCGGCGCAGCGCCGATCGTCACCTCGGCAGCCCGCAAACGGGCCTGCGAAGCAAGTCGAGCCGCAAACCTCAACGCGGGCGCAAGCACGACCCGTTCAGCCGCAGCAACAGCCGCAGCTGCATCACCAGCTGCATTCACAGCAAGAAATCTCACTGCAACATTCGCAACAGCATCAGCACCAGCACGTCCAGCAGCAGCAGCAGCAAAGGAAGATCAACAAGGTCAACATGGCGGAGCTTCGTGCGCGGGTCTGGGAAGACCCGAATGTACCAGATGACGAAAAGGAGGAGTACATTGTACGTCTCATGCAGGAAGCGCGTGCTCGTGCCACTCCGCAGGTGCAACCACAGGCCCAACAGCCGGTGACGACCAGGGAGCTTTCTACGGTGAGCCACGGCGCTCGTTTGCCGGGCCCTAGCCGACACGAGCAGGCGCAGGCGGCGAGGCGCAAGCTCATTGAGCGCGAGCAACACGCTGCCCGGGAAAAGCTCGCGAAGAAGAACATGCCAAGGAGCAGCAGTGGCAAGAGCACCAACAATCTGGACGAGCTGAGGGTCGAGGTGGACCGGCTTTTCGCGCAGATGTAGCAAGAGACAGATCAGGTGACAAAGTTCGCTCTCAAGCAGCAGCATGGACGCGCAAAGGCCGCATTCTTGCGCATGGAGCGCAAGGTGGTCATGCAGCATCAACAGCTGCACCAGCAGCAGATCGAGATGGGAGATGCGGCGCTGCCAGTGCCGTCACCACGCGAGGTGTGACCTGAACGTGCTCAAGCCAGTCAGCTAGCGAGCGAGCTTGCCAGCTTGCCAGCTTGCTTGTCGGTCGGTCAGTCAAAGTGAATAAGAGATGTGTGAATCACGTGTAGACTACAGGGCAGCAAGCAGGGAGAGAGGTGCATGCGGGAGTATGCGGAGGTCGCGGCGCGTTCGAATCACTCAAAGACGAACTCATCGACGAAAGCAAGAAAGCGATCGCCGTACCGCTCCGGGTCCACGGCAGAGATGCCGTCCGCGTGCTGAGTGAGACCCTTGAAGACGCTCTCGAGCTTCTTGGATAGGTTGAACTCCTGGAGGATGTCGATGATGCCAACGAAGAGCTTGACGGGATGGCGCTTGCCAGAGGCGTTGGAGATACGCGTCGCGTCGAAGGCGAGGTGGCGCTCGCCGCCGAGCGTGACCCAAAGCGGGCGACAGGTGTCGGCATTGGGCACAAGCAACTGCGCGAACTCGGGCGAGAGCGCGGAGGACTCGCTGCTGGCCCGCGTGCGCAGCGGCGTGGTGGCGCAGACCGAAGAGGGCGGCCCGGAGGTGCCAGAGGCGGCTGACTGCGAGAGCGAGCGGCGCGATGCCGGGTCGAGGACGACAGGTGAGGAGATCCTGCGCTGCACGATCTGCTGGAGCTCGCGGTTGGCCTGCCACTTGGGCGGGCACTTGTTGGCCTTGCTGGTGAGGAAGTCGTGCAGAACCGGACTGTCCACGCGGTTGCTGACGAGGGCGAGGATGCTCTGGATCCACTGGGAGAGCTCCTGCTCGCGGCGGCGCACGAACTCCGGCTCCATAAAGCCAATGAGCTGCTTGCGGGGCAGCGGCGGGAGGCGCAGCGCGGAGTTGGCGCCCTTGAGCTCGTCTTGCAGGCCCTTTTGCAGCTTCTCAAAGTCCTTGTAGCGGCGAAAGACGATCCACTGCAGCTCGCGGGCCTCCGAGGGCGGCACGAGGTCGCCTGCTGCTTCGGTGCCCCCCTCGCTGACCAGGTCGAGGTCGGCGTCGCGCGTGACGAGGAAGCTGTACAGCGTGCAGCTCTGGCGGAAGATGGTGGAGCTCTCGCGCGAGCGCTTGGCCTTACCGTGACCGATAAGCTTAATGCGCGCGGTGGCGCCCTCAGGCAGTAGGGAGGCAGTCTCCTGACGCTGCAAGCGATTGCGGCGCAGGATGGCACCAAGCTCCGTGGAAGCCTCGTCCAGGTCCTCGTCGAAGCCGTCAGCGTCGTCGGCGCCGCTGACCGAGGTGGCCATGGAGGCGCGGGCGGGGCTTGGGGATGTCACGGAGAACGGTACGGCCGACTCAAAGGGGTCGCCGCCCTCTGCCGCGCTACAGGGCGTGCCCATGACGGAAGGATTGCGCGAGAGCGGGCCCCCGACAAAGGGCGACTCGAGCTGGTCAGCGCAGGCGACGCCGAGAAGGAAGGAGTAGTCCATGAGGTTGTGCTTCTCGAGCCATTCCACATCGTGCTTGAGCTGGCTCAGCAGGAGCGCCTTGCGCTTGGCGCCGAGCGCGAAACGGCTGCGCAGGTTGAGGTCCTTGAGCACGTAGGGCTTGCTGGCGGAGCCGCCGGTGGCCGCAGTATGCGGCGGCGTAGTGCCAGTGGATCCACGGCGCGTGTACGCGGCCGGCGTGGACAGCACGCTGTCGCTGGGCGAGCAGCCGGCCGCTGCGGCGGATGCGGCGGAAGCATTGGCGGCGGTCTGCATCATGAGGCTGCCGCGGCGCGCGTGCGGGCCAGCCGCTGGCGTCGAGCAGGCGGAGGGCGGCGAGCTGTGCGTGCGCTGCAGCGAGAGGCGCTTCGGCGTGGCGGAGGACACGGAGTCGACCGACATCTTGCGCATGGCGGGCGGCGTGGCTTTGAGCGGCGAGGACGTGAAGCGATTGTGCACGGACCCCTTGAGGTCGTAGACCTCACTGAAGGGCAGCGGCGCTTCCGTGGGGGGGAAGTCCAGCACGTTGGTCATGACCACAAGCGTGAGGCTCTGTGGCAGAACGTCCGGGATGGCCTCCACAGTATAGAGACCGAGAAAGCGCGGCAGGAAGGTGTGCGGGTACTCGGTCATGTACTCGGCCATGCTGGGCAGGATGCGCAGGAGCGTCTCGCGCTCAGAGCGGCGCACCTCCTTGACGACGAAGCGGCGGTCGGCGCTCTTGAAGAAGATGGCGCCGCTCTTGCCGCTGCCCAGGCCGCCGCCGTGCAGTGGGTGGTCGCACATGGATGCGCAGAAGGTATCCGGCTCAATGCCCTGCTGCTTGCGCAGGTTGCGGAAGACCACCGGGCACCAGTCGGTGAGGCGGAACTGCACGTTGCGACCCGGCGAGAGCTCCAGGTACGGCTGGTGCTGGACCTGGGCGGCGAAATCCTCTTCGCACGTGGGGCGCTGCGGCTGCAGGCCGTCCTGCGTGAGCGCTAGCTGAATGCCGTGGCTCAGCACGCGGCCCAGGAGCGTGTCCGACGCGCTCTGGGAGGCGGGTGCTGCATGTCGTCCAGCGCCCTCCAGCCGGCTCATGGAGGCGCGCTTTCCGCCGGCCGTGTCTGAGACAAAGCTGAGACGCTTCTGCGAGAGCTGCGCCGGCATGGACGATGCCGAGGCGGATCTCGCTTGCCGCACGGGCACTCCGAGCGAGCTCTTGCGGTTTCCGGCGAAGCCGAGCGAGCCACGCGCCGAGAATCCCATCGAACTCTTCCGGCTACTCGTGAGCGGCGCAAAGCTGCGCTCGTCATCGCCAAACTCGTCGAAGGTATCCATGTCAAGCTGCAGCTCCGCCTTCTCCTCGTCCACCATCTCGTGCTTGTTGTCTTTTTGCGCGGAAGGGGGCGAACCGGGCCGCTGTGGCAGCGGCGGGGGCGGGACGAGCTCTTCATCCTCCTCGGAGGGCGCGGGCGACGCCCCGCGGATCATCGCTGGCACCTCCATGGGCGAAGGCGACTGCCGTATGGCGGCTGCCTGCGCAAGCAGCAGTCTTGAGGCCACAGGGGACTGTGGCGACGCCAACGGTGATCGCGGCGACGGTGGCGGTGACGGCAGCGACGACTGCGACGACTGTGCGCTGGAATAGTTGGATGTGAGCGAGTTCAAGCTTGACGTGGATGTCCGCGACCGCGTCGCAACTTCTTCGGCCGACTGCTGCGGAGCGAGGACCGTCGGCGTCGTTTCTGGGGTGAGTGCAGCTGGAGCCTGAGCCGGGGCAGAAGCTGACGGCGCGGTTGGAGCAGGAGCTGGAGCCGGAGCCGGAGCAGAAGCTAACGGTGCGGTTGGAGCAGGAGCTGGAGCCGGAGCCGGAGCAGAAGCTGATGGCGCGGCCGGAGCATGAACCGGAGCAGCCGCAGGAGCAGCCGCATGAGCCGAACCAGGAGCTTGAGCTTGAGCTTGAGCTTGAGCTGGAGCTGGAGCTGGAGCTGGAGCTGGAGCTGGAGCTGGAGCTGGAGCTGGCGCAGGAGCCGAGACCGCCGCAAGAGCGGGCTTGGCCTTTGCCAGGGTTCGTTTTGTAACGAATTGCGGGTCAGCGTCCGCATTTGTCTCCGTCTCCGCACTTTGGCGCTGCAGGAGAAGGCGTTGGGACGCCGCTTGGCGCTCGCCAAAGGCCAGCCGCGAAGGCTGCGTGGCACGCAGGGGTGACGCCACATCGCGAAGGCTAGTGGAGCTCATTGCCTTGGCCCGCAGCGGAGAGCTTGCCGCCCTGGACTGCAAGGAAGAAGAACTTGCCGCCCTGGATTGCAAGGGAGAGCTCGCCGCCTTGGCCCGCAGCGGAGAGCTCGCCGCGTCTGCAGCACGGAGAGGCGACGAAGTCGCTTGCGTGGAGCGCAGTGGCGAAGCACTCGCCGTAGGGCCGCGCAACCTGGAGGGCATCGCCGATCGGAGCGGTGAGTTCGCGACCGAGGCGCTGGGCCGCAGTGGGCGCGCGGTGGCCGGATCGGTAGGCGGATCGGTAGGCCTGGGCTTGGACTTGGTGTTGGCCAAGGGAGACTCGATGCGGGCCTCGGGCCTGGCCTGGCGCTGGAGGTTCTCGGCGCCTGCGGAGGCGGCCCTCTGCAGGAGCGGGGCCGCTCGCGGCATGATTGCCCGGGTGTCTTCATCCTTTTGCTCCTCGTCGTCGATTTGACGGAAGGAGTGCTTACGAGCGAGCGAGGACGGTTTGCGCGCCTGTAGCGGCACTGGCTCGAGGCCAGCACGGACAAGGCGGCGCTCGCGTTCCTCGGCGAGACGCTTGCGGCGGTCCTCGGGCGTCTCGCCAGCCGCGTTGCTGGCGGCCGAGGAAGTGCGGCGCACGGGCGAGGGCGCGCCGCTGGCCGCGTTCTGCAGGCGCCACTCGGCCGCCTCGCTGAGCCGCGGCCCGGGCGACGCCGTGCGCGGCCTCTGCGCAGCGCTCGTCGCGAGCTGCTTGGCGCGCGTGGTCCTCTGCGTCGGCGTGAGCACTGCGCCCTCCATGGTGACGAGCCCGGCCGTGACGAACGAACTGCGGCCGGCCGGCCGGCTGCAGCTCTGTCGCGTCGCGTCGCGCTGCGTCGGCTGGCCCTTCCCTCTCTCGCCGGCCGGGCCGTTCGCCCGCGTCGCGGCGCTATCGGCTGCGTCGACCTCGTCGTCGAGGCGGCGCCGGGTTCCGGGTTCTGCGCTCTCCCCCTGCCTCGCTGCGCGCGGCTCCCGACGGCGCTGCGCGTCGTCGCGGCGTCGCGTTGCGGCGCGCCGCAGGCGGCCTCGCGCGCCCACGCTCGCGCGCGCCGCGCTCGCTGCCTGCCTGCAGGACTGCCGGCGCGCGCCCCGCGAGCTCGGCGCCGCCGCGCGCTCGGGACGAGCCGCGGGCTGCCTGCCGCCAAGACAGACGAAACGGCGGCGCCCCGCTCTGGACGCCCGCGCGCCGTCCCGGGGGCGCCGCGGGAGTCTCGCGCCGCGCGGGCGCCGGGGCGCTCCTTTGGGGCCCGGGCGCCGCGCCGTGACCGGCGGGAAAACGCGCAGGATGCTCCCTTCTGGGGCTCGCAGCAGCAAGTGAGAGAATGGGAGAAGGAGAGAATGAGGGCGAATGAGGGAATGGGAGAGGGAGGAGAGGAAATCAAGCACCGGTGCTGGTGGGCAAAGCCACTGCAGGCAGACGCGCTGGTTGCAGTGCCAGTGGTGGCTCGGCTTGCCCGGCGCCGGGTCCGCTCGGCTCGGCTGCCGCTGTTCGACAGCCTGATATGGACGGGAGGAAGCGGGGCGTACTCCTTTGTCTCTGGCTGCTCAGTTTGCTCTAAGTTAGCGTTAAAAGTTGTGCAGTTGGATCACAGATCAGGTCACGGTGGTACTGGTAGTACTACCACCACGGCACGTGAGTCGTCAGACCTGCAGCACATGTGGGAGTCGGACAAGTTGCGAAGCTCGAGCGAGAATGTGACGCTGCCGAAAGGTTCTCGAGCCGCGAGCCTGAGACGCGTGGGATCAAGTACGCCCAGGCTCGCGTTACACTTCCGCTTTCGATCTTTCAAAGTTTCTTGCCGCGGCCTGGCAGGCTGGTCATCGTCTGCAAGCGAGCAAGCGAACAACCCAAGCCATCATGAGCACAGCACATCCTGCGCTGCGCATGCATGTAAAGCACGCCTCCAGCCGTGCGTAGCCTTGCGCTAGGCGCTGGCTGGCTGGGAGGCTGGCTGCCCTCTGACTGTGACTGTGTCACAGGAGGCGTGATGCGCCCGATGCGCGTTTGGCGCGGCGTTTGCGGCACGTGCAGGCGGCTAGGCGGCGCCGCAGCTGGGCGGGCGGCGGCGCCTAAAGAGTGCGGTGGAGCGCGTGGAGGAGCAGCAGAGCGGCGCCATCGTCGCCCAGCCCAGCCCAGCCCCGAGCGGAGCGCGCGGCACGGAGGCAAGATGACGGCGCGCGTGGACGCAGAGCGCGGGGCGGCGCACCTGACGGCGATCAAGGACCAAGGCGAGGAGGAGCGGGCGGACGAGCACCTGACGTCGGCGTGGGGCACGGCGCGCAGCCTCATCAATGCGGCGGTGAGCGGCGGCGTGCTGGCGCTCTCGTACCAGATCCCGCGCGCGGGGTTCGGCCTGGTGACCATGCTCATGTTCGCGTCGGCGTTTCTGCTGTACGAGACGCTGATGATGCTGTACAAGACGACGCTGCTGCTGCGCGTGAGTTCGTACACGGGCGCAGTGCGAAAGCTGTGGGGCAAGCGCGCGGCGCGCGGCGTGGCGCTCTCGCTGACGCTGGGCCAGTTTGGCATCCTGGTGGGCTACGCGAACGTGCTGCGCGACACGCTGCCGTGGGTGATCCAGTACAACGTGCAAGGGTGCGTGGACGCGGACGACGACTGTGACCTGCCCGTGTACCTCCGCAGCTGGTTCCTCATCAGCATCATCATGGTGATCTTCATCGCGCCCCTGAGTCTGCGCAGCGACCCAGACCTCTTTGCGAACATCTCGTTCACGACCTTCATCCACTTTGGCGCCTTCTTGGTGCTCGTATGCGTGGGTGCTGCCAAGTACTCCCCAAGCAACCTGAGTGACGAGGCCGTGTACACGCTGGAGGAGGCCCAGGACCAAGGCCTGCCAATCTCGCCCAACGTGTACCCGTCGGAATCGAGCGGGGCGCCGGCGCCCTTCATCTTCTCAGAGCAGGCCGTCCTGGTGCTGGCGATCCTGGCCTTTGCGATGGAGGCGCACACCACTGGCCTGGAGGTGCTCTACGGCACGCGCATGCGCAGCGAGGACCGCCGCGATGGCGAGTCTGTGGATGACCACAAGGTGCGGATCACCTCGTATATTGTGGCGGGCTCCTTCGCGGCCGTCTTTGTGTACTACCTGATCATCATGCTGGGCGCCTACATGGCGTTCGGGCCGAAGGTGAAGGACAACGCGCTCAATTCCTTCCCCAGCGCGGACATCTTTGCGCAGGTCATCCGCTGCACCTACACCTTCGAGCTCGGCACCTCCGTACCAATCTACGTGTACGCGATGCGCCGCGACCTGACGGCGGCCATCTTTGACATTCAGGGCGGCCAGGCCGAGATCGACCGCATCGAAACGGAGAACCGCGCGCGCACCATCGGCATCACCCTCGTTTTGCTCATCACTTCCACGGCGCTCGGCGTGCTAGGCACGCTCTCGCTCATTCTCGGCCTCACCGGTGCCATTGTCACCTCGCTGAACACCTACGTCTTTCCCTCCATGCTCTTTTTCACCTTCTCGCGGGAACAGGGCATTTTCAACTGGGAGACCAAGGTCGCCCTGCCACTCGCCTTTTTCGGCGTTTGCGTCTCCATTATTGCGCTCTACTCGCAGATTGACCTCATTGTGGAGCACGAGGAGGTCGTGCCAGCCCCCTGATTCAGGCTTTCTGCAAGCCAGCTAGCTGCTAGCCTCAAAGTCCCTCAGATGTCAACATCAGGGCACTGCCTGCACAACGATGCCTGACCCGCTCCGTGCCTTTTCTCAGCCTGATACTCATCTCTTGCCCCTTGGTTTTTGCTTTCTCGCCTGGCCTGGCCTGGCCTGGCCAGGCCTAGAGAGGAGTCACGCACGTCAAGGTGACGACTTGCCTTGCCGAAACGCAGCCAAAACGCAGCCTTCATGACAACATCATCGGCTCCGCGGGCGCTGACAGCGCGCGTCGTGAGGAGCCCGCCTCGGAAAAGCTGTCCGAGTCACATGCAGTTCACCTGCCGAAAACCAAGCCATGTGCATGGGCTGAGAGCATGGGCAGAACGCTCCTTTGGGCCAGAAGGAAGCACTCGCGTGGCAATGTTGCAAGTGAGAGAGAGAGAGAGAAAGAGAGAGAGAAGAGAGAGAATGGCGCCACGACAAGGCCCACTCGAGCCTCGGGTTACGCGTGGCGATAGTGTGACCGTGGCGAGAGGAGAGCGACAGCTCGTGTCATGCGAGCACGCAGCCGCAAGCAACCGCCTGCCGATTCGGATCTCGCCAACCACGGCGCAGCTCGTGACGTCTCAAGCTGAATGGTAACAAATCACTGCGCGCCAACGCTCGGCAAGGTCTGCGCCGTCTGCTCCGGCGAACTTCCACGGCGCACGTCCACGAACAGGTGCAACTTCCCCTGATGGCTTGGGTGACACTTCGGACAAGGCGTGCTTCTGCCAAAACAGCAACGGCGCAAGTTCGTGCCTGACGCGGGCCACGCAGTTGCGGATTGCGGCTGCGCAGAAGCGATCCGTCTACGCAAGCAAACAGCATGATCGCTCGGTCCGAGCGAGGGTCCAGTCAGACAGAGAGTCTGTCTGCAACGTAGGTGGTTTGGGCTGGTTTGGGCGTGCCCAAGTGCAGCGCAAGTACACATTGGGTCTTCGGAGCACTTTGCGATATCATGCCGCGCCACGCGCGCGGGCGATGACGTCGTCAGATCCACGAATGCCGCGTGGCGTACGCGCAAAAGGAGCAGTTTCCAGCAGTGTGCGCCTTACCCCCCTGCGTCTCTGAGGCACCGCGTCACACCAGATCACCATCGCGCAGCGGGGGTGCACCCGGTACGTCTTCCGACCTGTTCGACCTGCGCAGCGCCGCCTACGCGCCGCAGGTGCTCGAGATTGGGGCCACGCCCTTGGTTCCGCCTCCCCGCGCCCTCCGCGAGTCCGCCGTCGAGTCGACGCAGAGTGAGCGTGGCGTTCCTATTTATCATCTCCTCTCGCCTACAGAGGCCTTGGCGGCCTTGGCCCACGTGCCGGTCTGCGCCATCGTCGTCGCGCTCGGCCGTCGTTGCCGGGCGGCGGCAGCGCCCGACTCCGAGGCGATGCAAGTCCGTCACAAGGGAGCGCGCCTGCGGCCAGCTCAAGGGGATCCGAGCCCGTCTGTTGGAGCTCGCCACGACGTTGCCCGCTTGCGGCGCGGCACAAGTCGGGCGGCGCGGTCTGCGATTGCGCAAAGAGATGCGCGCGGCGCGGCGAGGTGATCCTCCGGCACGACTTGGAGCGAGAGAGCACGGAGCAGAGGCCGGACGACTGAGCCAGCACGGTCCTGTCCGACGACCTGATGACGCTACGGATGCCGATGCAGGCCTCTGACTCGGACTCGCCTCGACTCGGAGGCCGCCGACGTCGTCGCCGAGCCGGAAGCTGCTCGCCGCCTAGGCCTAGCTGCTCGCCGCGCAGCTAGGCGCCGCTCGCGCTTGCTGCGGCACTTGCGCGCCGCGCGCCGCCAGCCACCCACCCAGCGCCTGCCCGTGCCCGTGCCAGGCGCTGCCTGCCTGCCTGCTAAAAGGCTTGTGCGGCGCCGGCCAGCGCGAGCAGAGAGCGGCCGAGGCCGCCAGCGCGGCGCGGCGCGGCGCGCGCGGCGAGTCGGCAGCCTGCCTCCGAGCCGTCGGCGGCGGCGTGGGGCTTCCACAACGCGAGCAGCGGCGCATCACCGGCCAGGCAGGCGCGGCGCGCGTGGAAGGCGCAGCAAGGCGCCGCAGGCGATTCGATCGGATCAGGGCCGGCGTCGACCTGGCTGCCTGCTGAGAAAACCGGCATCTTGATTGATTGCACCTTCGTTGGCGCGTCCTGGGCTGGCTGGCGCGGCTAGCTAGCTAGCTAGCTAGCTCGCGCGCTGTAGCCTCGACCGGCGCCGAGGCGCCTGCCAGTGCCTTCGCCAGGCGCGCTCCGACTCCGAGTCCGAGTCCGAGGCCGGGTCCATCGTCGCGGCCGCCCCGGCTGCTTCTGCGCCCGCGCGGCGGCAGAGCGCGAACGAACGGAGCAGTACCTCACGAGCTTGATCGGAGCCAGGCCTCGTCCATCGGGCTCCATCCATACCTCACGCACTGGCGGCCTGAGGCAGGCATCGCAGGCGCGAGGCGAGGTGAGCTGTGCTCACTGCTCGCCTGCAGTGCAGTGCGTGCGTGCAGCGCCAGTGCGTCCAGCGAGGCAGCGGCAGTTCAGGAACGGGTGGGCACGGCGCGGCAGTGCAGCGCGAGGGCAGAGCACCGAGCGGCACCGGCGAGCAGCGGCGCGAGCAAGGCAAGGCCACGACGAGCGAGCCGGAGGCGAAGCGCAGGCGGCGGAGCGGCTGCGAGGAAGCGGAGCAGGAGCAGGAGCAGGAGCAAGGCAAGATGGGCGTGTTCTCGCGCAAGTCGGCGGCGCCGACGGCGAGCGGCAAGACGGAGGCCAGCGTGGCGCTCAAGGCGTCGAGCCGGGGCACGAGCGCGACGAGCGTCGAGCGCCTGCGGAACCCGCACTTCAACAAGGGCACGAGCTTCAGCGAGGCGGAGCGCAAGGAGCTGCACCTGCAGGGCCTGCTCCCGCCCGTGGTGGAGAGCATCGACCTGCAGGCCAAGCGCGAGCTGCAGCACCTGCGGCGCAAGCCGTCGGACATCGAGAAGTACGTCTTTTTGATGAGCCTGCTGGACCGCAACGTGGAGCTCTTCTACAAGGTGCTCACGGAGAACGTGTACGAGTGCATGCCGCTCGTGTACACTCCGACGGTCGGCCAGGCCTGCCAGGAGTTCCACCTGCTCTACTCGGAGCCCAAGGGCCTGTACGTCTCGCTCAACGACCTGGGCAACGTTCAGACGCTCGTGGACAACTGGCCCGAAGAGAACGTGACCACCATCGTCATGACGGACGGCGGCCGCATCCTTGGCCTCGGCGACCTGGGCGCCAACGGCCTGGGCATCCCGCAGGGCAAGCTGCAGCTGTACTCGGCTTGCGCTGGCATCCCCCACCACCAGTGCCTGCCCGTCATCCTCGATGTTGGCACCAACAACGAGGAGCTGCGTGAGCACGAGCTCTACATGGGCCTGCGCCGCCCTCGCGAGCGCGGCGAGGACTTCGACCACCTCGTCAAGGAGTTCATGACGGCCGCGCAGAAGCGCTGGGGCCGCTCGCTCCTCATCCAGTTCGAGGACTTTGACAACACCAACGCCTTCCGCCTGCTCGAGGAGACGCGCCACAACTTCACCACCTTCAACGACGACATCCAGGGCACCGCCGCCGTCTCCCTGGCCGGCGTGCTCGCCTCGCTGCGCGTCACCAGCCAGGTCGAGGGCGGCAAGAAGCGCCTGCGGGACCATACCTTTCTCTTCCTCGGCGCCGGCGAGGCCGGCACGGGCATCGCCAACCTCATCGCGCACGCCATCCAGGAGGAGGCCGTCGACGAGGGTGAGGAGCCCATCTCCATCGAGCAGGCGCGCGAGAACATCTGGCTCGTCGACTCGCGCGGCCTCATCACCAAGAAGCGCGCCGACGCCGGCGGCCTCCAGCACCACAAGCTCGAGTTCGCCCATGAGCTCTCCCAGGAGCACACCCACGACCTTGACGGCACCGAGTTCGAGGTCAAGGACGGCACTGTCAAGTCCTTCGAGCAGGCCGTGCGCCTGCTCAAGCCCTCGGCGCTCATTGGCGTCTCCGCCATTCCGCGCACCTTCACGCAGCCCATCGTCGAGTACATGGCCGAGATCAACGAGGCCCCGCTCATCTTCGCGCTTTCCAACCCGACCTCTCAGGCCGAGTGCACCGCGGAGCAGGCCTACACCTGGACCCAGGGCCGCGCCATCTTTGTTTCCGGCTCGCCCTTTGAGCCGGTCGAGGTCGAGCTCGCCTCGGGCGAGACCGTCACGCGTGAGCCTGGCCAGGGCAACAACGCCTACATCTTCCCGGGCCTCGGCCTCGGCGTCCTCGCCGCCAAGGCCACCACCATTCCGGACGAGCTCCTCTACGTTTCCGCGCAAGCGCTCGCCGACCTCGTCACTGAGGACGACCTCAACCGTGGCCGCATGTACCCGCACCTCTCGCACATCCGCGAGGTCTCCGCCTCCATCGGCACTCGCGTCGCAGAGCGCGCCTTCAAGCTTGCCATCGCCTCCAGCAAGAAGCCCTCCGACCTCGAGCACTATGTTCGCAGCTGCATGGCCGACCCGGAGTCCTCTTGGGCCAAGCTCTGATTGTGTGAGTGTGTGAGTTGGCTGCGGCCGGCGTTGACAAAAACAACCCACCCTACCGTGATCGCGACTGCGCAAGGGCCAGCCACGACTCGCTTGGCTGGCAGTAAGATGATGAAAACAACTTCGATGAAAACAACTTCAAAAGAATAAAAGACACACATTCTCAGTCGTGACGAATTAGACTGGCCCACAAGCGAGCGAAAGCGCGAGCGAGCGAGAGCTAACTGCGCCGCCGGCTGCGCCCGCGCGCCAAGGCATCTCGCTGCTCGGCGAGGGCAAGCTCCTGGTCTTCCGCGTAGCCGTACGCATCCTCGTCGTCCTCGTCTTCATCATACTCGGAAGCAGCTCGTGGCGCTGCATTGGCCTTTTTGCTGCTCCGCGGCGCGCTCTGGCGCGAGTGCATCTGCTGTTGCTGCTGTCGCACCGCCGCCAGCCGCTCGACACGACCCTTTTGCGCAGACCGCGGGCCGCGAGGTGCCGAGGTCATTTCCACACTATCATCATCTTCGCCATCCTCGAGCTCCTCGTGGTGCGCAGCGGGCGCTGCCCGTCCGCTGCGGACCTTGAGCGCGCCGCGGTGGTGGTGGTGGTGGTGATGGTGGCGGTGGTGGGAGCGCTGCTGCTCCTGCTCCTGCTCCTGCTCCTGCTGCTGCTGCGAACGTCGAGCCGGAGGAGGCTCCTCGTACTCCCCCTCCCCCTCCTCCTCCTCCTCCTCATCGTCATCGTCGTCCTCATAGACACGCTGAGCGCGTTCCGCGTGCCCCCGCACGCGCGCCGCAGGCCGCGCCTCGTCCAGGGCCTCCTCAATCGAATCTGCACGAGCGGCACGTGCGCGCGCAAGGCGGTCGCGCACCTTGTCGTGCGGGTCGTGCGAGTCGTTCACCTCGCCATGCTCCTCGTCTCCCTCCATGACACGGTGCGCCCGAGTCGCCGTTGCCGCTCCACTGGTACCCCTACCGGCAGAGCTGGGCCTAGCATTGGCAACGGCGGCCCCGTTGCGCGCTGCTACCGCCTGCTTCCGCGCTACCCGCGGCGGCGGCATCTGCGCCTCCTCGTCATCCTCGTCCTCGTCGTCCTGCTCGTCAAAGGCCTCACGCGCCCGCTGCGCCGGAAACCCGCGCGTCAGCTGCTTGCGCTGGGATCCCGACTGCTTGGAGGCCGCAGAGTGGCTCGAGGCGGTCGACGGACGCCGCCTGCGCTGCTGCAACGCCGAGGCAGCGCCGGGTGACACGTGCATCTCCAGCTCAAACTCCTCGTCGAGCCCGTCAACTTCCACCTCGTCCCCTTCGTCCTGGGCCTCCATGCGGGGCGCTGCAGCCGCCCCCGCCGCTCCTCGGGCCGATCTGCTGGCGGAGCGTTGCGACGCAGACGATGGCCGCCGCTGCCGTTGCTGCGTGGTCGGCGCGAGACGCCGCGAGGGGCTCATGGGCGCCTCCAACGCGTCGTCCGCCTCGTGTTCCTCGAGAAAACTGTGCCGCCTGCTACTAGACACCGACGCGACCGACTGCGGCGAGCGTTTCACAGCGTATTGCTTTGCCTCCGACATGCGTGTCGCCAGCGAGGCGTTTGAGGCGCCCCGAGACCGCGAGCCCCCGTTGGCTGCACCGTTCACGTGCACCTCATCCTCATCGTCTTGCTGCTGCTGCTGCTGCTGCTGCGATTGTTGCAGTGGAGACGGCCGGCCACGCCGGCCGAGCGCAGCGGGAGGCTTGGGCGCCTCTGCAGACGCCGCGCGTTGCGGTGGGGCCTGGCCAGCCTCCTCCTCTTCGCTCTCTCCGTCAAGCGTCACGGCGCCGTTGGCCTGATCCAGGTCGATCTCCCAGTCGTCATCGTCGTCCTCGATCATGTCTTCAAAGTCGTGCGCGCGCCGGCGGCGCGGCTGCTGCTGCGACTGCGGCATGCGCTGTTGGTGCTTGTGCTGGTGATGGTGAGACCCAGCGCGGCCGCGTGGCGCACCGGGTGACTTGCTGCCGTTCATCACCATGGTATCCACGGTGACGACTGAGTCCAGCGGAGAGAGGGGCATCTTTGCCCGGCCCTTGGGCGTCCGCTTCGGCCATGCAAAGACGTGACCCTGCCGCCTGAGCGCCAGGAACTTACGCGCGGCACGCTGGACGACGGCGGCAATCTGCGCGATGCGCTCGTCCTTAAGCACCTCAAGGATGATGAAGGACAGCTGCCGTAAAAACACCTTGGACTTGCCCAGTTGGTACTCCTCGCCGTGGACGAGCTGCGCGTTGTTGGCGATCTTGAGGCAGTTGCGCTTTTGCGTGTCGCGATTTGCCTTTTGCGCGAGCCGCTGCGCCTTGTATGGCGTGCCGCGCTTGCCGAGCACCGCGTACCGCACGAGGAACTCGGCAAAGGTAAAGCGGTATGGGTAGCCGGCGCGCGTGACCTGGATGATCTGAAGCACGCCGCTGTAGCGCAGCTGCTCCACGAGGCGGCGCCGGTCCAGGTCGTCCGGCACATTCTCGTCGTTGGGCTTGAGGCAGCGCACGTAGTGCGCGCTGCTGGCGCGAATCTTCTCCACCGCCACGCGCAATTGCACCTGGAAGTGAGCGCCAACCGTGGTCTGCTGCAGCACGCCAGGCGCCCCGCTGGGCGTGCCGGGCGTGCTAGGCGTGCCGGGTGACCCGGGCGTGCCCGGGGTGCGCCGCGTGCCGCCGGCCGCGGCTCCGGCAAAGTTGGAGCCTAGTTTCTTGTCGAAGAAGGCTGCAATGTCTGCGCCGCCCGCCGCGTCCTTGGCGTTGGGAGGCAAGAGCACCTTGAGGATAGGGCTGCGTGAGGCCGACACGAGGTCCACGGCTTCCTGGCGCAGCTCGTTCTTGTTTTGCGAGAAAAAGCCGTCCGCGCTGTAGACTACGTCGCCCGCGTAGTGGCGCACGCGGAAGCGGAAGTCAGCCCGGTCCTCTCGCGTCGGGTGCAGGAAGCGCGTGAAGCGATCCGGCAGGTGCGTCCACATCTTGGTCACCATGGTGTGGTCGTTGCCGCCCGGGTACATGCAGTTCTCGTCCATGAGCGTGAAGAGGCCGATGGGCCGCGCCTCAAACATCTCGATGCATGCCGCGTTATCCGGGTAGCGAATGAAGGTCCAGTCAATGCCTTCTTCATCGTATTCGAGCTGGTCCCGCTTGAAGACCGCCTCGTTGAAGAGGTGCTGCAGTGTCTCGTTGCAAAAGTTGATACAGAGCTGCGCAAAGCCGTTGCGCTCAAAGACCTCAAATCCGAAGACATCCAGCAGCCCAATTGTGTACTGTGTGTTGTACACGTGGTCGTCGATCTCCACCTTGGTCTGAGCCTCCAAGGCACGCCGGCTCAGGCGCGCGCGTCGGGCGTTGCGCTTCTCCCGCAGCGGTTCCTGCTGAATGCACTGATTGAGCCGCCACACGAGCCAGCCAAAGAGACGCTCATAGATGGTCATGGCCAGCGCGTCGCGCGCCAGAGCCGCCGCCTCTACCGAGAGCGACTTCTCGAACTGCTCGTTCTCCCGCCGCAGGTGCGCCGGCAGGTTGCCGCGCGCCGCGAGGTCCTCATCTGTGCCGCGCACGCGGATGACGCGGCGGCACAGAGCGAACTCGAGCGCGTCTGCGTCCACCTTGAGCAGGTCACAGCACGCCTCGCACGAGAGCATTGTCTCGTCGTCAAAGCGGATGCGACACGTCTGCTCGTGGCCAATCGCCTCAAACTCCAGGTTACCAAGGTGCAGGACGCCGGCCACGAGATCCAAGAGCTCCGAGATCTCCTCCGGCGCCATGCCCAGGTCATGCATGGCGCGCACTGTCTCGCGGAAGTTCTCCGCATCGGACTCCTCCTCGCGATCCATGTTAGCCTTCTGGGAGATGAACTTGAAGGGCTGCAGGCTGCCCGGGATGCGCCACCGCTCCAGCTCCTCGTCCGAGCCGCCGGCCGCCATCTCATAAAAGACGTGGAAGTTGCGCTCCCCGGGGAACTGCTGCGTGAGCCGCGCCTTCTCGAGCAGGTAGGTGGTGATGTGCGCGCCCAAAGTGCCGCCGCTCTCCGGGTCGAACTTCATCTCGATCAGCTTGCCAAAGCGCGAGGAGTTCTCGTTGCGGATCGTGCACGAATTGCCAAAGGTCTCCAGCACAGGGTTGGACTGCAGCACACGCTCCGAGATGTCAGTGCCGGACGCCCCGCTACTGCGCCACTGGCTCATGGCCGCCAGGCTGCGCATGATGATCTTGGTGGACTCCGTCTTGCCGGCGCCCGACTCGCCGCTAACCAGCACCGTCTGATTCAGGCCATTGCGCTCCATCACGTCCTTGTACACCGTGGCGGCCACCTTGTAAATATGCGCCGGCAGGTCCGCGTCCGCCGTCGCGGCCGCGTAGCGCTTCACCACATCCTGCCCGTACAGCCCCGGCACGTGCTTAAACGGGTTCACGGCCAGCAGGATGCGCCCGGTGAACGTGTAGATGCGGTCCTGTAAGTACCTTTGCTCCAGCGCCTCGAGCAGCCCCGGCTCGTGCAGCGTGTCAATCGAGGTCAGGTCCTCCACGTGGCTGTACACCTGCGCCGACTTGGACCGCCGCACCTCGCACTCCGTGCGCGCGTCCACTACGCGCGTCTTGCCGCCGCGCCGCTTGAGCTCCTTGCCCAGCTGCACCACAATGCGGTACGGGTTCGGGACGCCCTCGCTCTCGACCGCGCCGCGGCTCTTGGCCAGCGCCGCATCTTCGCGCGCCGACGACGGCTTGTACCTGCCCAGGATGATCCCTTCCACCCACGCGTGCTCGTGGTCCTTCACCCAGACCTTGGACCCCTTCTTGAGCTTGCGCTCCATCTTTTCAAACACGCTGCGCTGCACTGCGCTGCGCCGCGCTGCGCTGCGCTGCGCTGCACCCGACCCGCTCGCCGCCCCGCACACGCGCGCACGCGCCCGCCGCCGCGCCAAGCGCCAAGCGCCCTGCGCGCCGCGCGCCGCCGCCCGCCGCCGCCGCGCCGGCCGCGCCGAGCGCTGGCCGCGCGCCGCCGCGCCGCGATCGTGGATTGATTGATAGATTGATTGATTGTCGATTGCATGACTCGACTCGTCTTGTGCCAGTGACTGACAGTGAGTAAACAAACAACCACCGTGCCACTTTGCCACCGGCGCACTCTGACACTGTCTTGCCGCCACTTGCGCTGCCGCTTTCGCCGACAACACGAGCTTTGCTTTTTCCCTCGCCCGGCCTCGCCCGTGCCACGCAGGCCGCGCCAGCCGAGCACGAGCGGCGAGGAGGCGGCTCGGCTCGGAGGCGAGGAGAGGGCGCCTGGCAAGGCTGGTGGTGGCTGGCATCGATCATCGTCTGGCTGGCGGGAAAATGAGATGAGACCAAGCACGGAAAATGTGCTGCAGAGCCCCGCCGAGGGCGATCACGCGTGCGATCAGGTAGGCTCAGGCTCTGCGTAACTTGCTAGCTCATCAGGGAGCGTTGAAGGGTAGCCATGGGTTAGCTGGCGTAGCCTCGTCACGCGTCACAATCTCACGCGACATTCATTTGACGCTCTCGGTCGCCTTGTACAATGCAACGCAACGCAAAACGGCATTTGGGGTTGCGCACAGCACAACGGATCGGCATTGCGCATGCGTTCACGTGGAAGGGGCACGACGGGGACGACTCGGAGAACAGCGAGTGAGCGAGGTCTGGCAGAGCGAAGGCGCGCGGCGCGCCTGGGCGCGCGCCAGCGGAGCCGGCACGATGGAGATCCTCTCGCTGCTGGACCGCAAGGGCATGAACAGGCTGCGCGCCGACTTCGAGCGCAGGCCACAGGGCCTGGCGCTGGATGAATTCGTGCGACGCATCGTGCTGCGATTGCCGGACGCTGGCATGTCGGACGTGGAGCTGGTTGCGCGCCTGCAGGACCTCTTCCATCAGGTCGACGTCAATGGGGACCGCCACATGGACTGGGAAGAGTTCTCGAACTTTTGCGTGGAGGCAGGCGTCGCGGCGTCCAACATGTCGGCCATGGAGGTCACGGAGAAGTACGTGCAGCGGCCGTTCGTGGACGCAAATTCCCACACAAGCGCCATCCTCTGCATCCGCTACGTGCCCGAGCTCGAGCGCATGTTCGTCTGCGAGAGCGGCAGTCGCACGGTCAAGGTGTACGACCCCTTTTGTGCGGTCGCCGGCGGCAGGCCAGGCGCCACCGGAGCCAAGCCAGGCGCCACCGCTGCTGCCGCCACGCCAGGCGCGGATTCCACTGGGGCGGACGTCGGCGTCGGGTCGGCTGGAGGGGCCGCGGCAGGGGCCGGGGCAGCCGGAGCAGGACCCGCCACCACCAGCGGCGGGCCCACGCTACTGCACGAGATCGACCTCGCGGACGCGGTCATGGACGCCTCGGACAAGAACAACGTCGGCACCGTGCTGGCCGTGGAGTACCTGACCGTGGGCTCGCGCAAGTTGCTAGCGATCTCGGCCACGAACATGACCGTGACGCTGTGGGACGCCGGCATCTACGACGTGGCCGAGGGGACCGTTCCGCGGTTCGTGGAGCGCATCGTGGTGGACAAGCCGCAATTCATCCTCACGTACGTGCCGTTCCTGGACGCCCTCTTTACAGCCGCCGCGGACTCCAAAATCGTCGTGCACTCGCTACGCCACCTCCCCAAGCTGGAGATGCTCGAGGTGTGCAGGCTGCGCCAGCACACAGACCTGGTGCAGGCGATTCTTAGCATCAACGAGCTGGAGCTCGTGGCTACGGCCGCCATGGACTGTCGTATCGTGCTGTGGGCGCGCGACCTGACACAGCCGCTGGACCGCCAGATCGTGTACAAGTCGCATCGCGTGGGCCACCAAAAGGGCGTTCGTAGCCTGGCGTATGCGGGAGAGGGCCTCCTGCTGTCGGCCGCCTTCGACCTGGTCGTGCTGGCCTGGGATGTGACCGAGGTGTCCGTGCGTCCCATCTTCCAGCTCTCGGGCCATACCTCACCGCTCTTCGGCGTGCGCGTGCTGCCGAGCGGCCAACACGCCGTCTCGCTGGACACCCGCGGCGTCTTCAAGACCTGGGACATTCGGCGCGAGGGCAGCATTTTGGACGGCGAGCGGGGCATCCAGACGTTCTCACTGGGGGCCTCTTTGGACCCGTCCTGCAAGCAGGACGAGGAGCTCACCTTCGCGCCTTGTGCGCTCGAGGTGGCGGGCCCCAAGGGAACGCTCTTCGCCGCCAAGAACCGCCTGCTCATGTTCGAGACGGCGCAGCTCCGCCCGGAAACCTTTGCGCCTGCGGCCTGCGTCTACAACGCGACTTCCATTACAATTGCCTGCGCAGTCCACCGTGACGTGAAAATTTGGGACGCGCGGTCGGCCGAGCTGCTGTGCCACTTCCAGAATCTGACGGAGACAGACATCACCGACCTGCAGCTGGACTTTCGGCGCCGCAAGCTCATCGTTGCGGACCAGCGCGGCGGCGTGGCCGTCTTCAACTACCTGAACGGCTCGCGCATGAAGGACAACGCGTCGGCGCCGCATCAGGGTGAAATATCCTGCATGGTCTATGGTGTCGAGGATCATATCATCGTCACGGGCAGCTGGGACAAGAGCCTGCGCGTGTACGACGAGACGTTGCCAAATCATCTCGGCCCGCTCCGCCGCATCGTGCATGCGCATACCGCCGATCCGACGGCCGTGGCGCTCTCGCACCGCCTCTCGCTCATCGCCAGCGCCGATGAGCTTGGTACGCTGCGCGTCTGGGACTTTCAGTTCCTTTCGCTGGAAGGCGAGATGGCCATCGACGCCGGCGTCGCCGCTCTCGCCTTTTTGGACCCTTTCCCGCTCCTGCTTTCTGTCGATCGCAAGGGCTTCGTGCGCGTGTGGCCCGTTCGGCCCTTCACCACAACCGCCCAGCTGCACCGCCACAGCTGCGCGGCACAGTTCCCGCTGTGCGGCGACGGTCTCCTCGCGGAGGAGGTGGTGTCCTGCTTCGACTTGGCGCCGCCCGGCCGCCACGGACCCAAGTCAGGTCACTTTCTGTACGTGGGCACCAGCGCCGGCCGCGTTGTCGTGCTGGACCTTGGTCCGATGGTCGCCTCACTCGGCGTGCAGCCCGTGCCGGGCGCGCAGTGCGCGTTCGAGCGGGAAAACTACAATCCATATCGCAAGCTGCAGCGCATCATGGAGAACCAATTCGCGCCGACGCCGGCCAACTACATGCTACAGGCCGGCGCCCAGAGCGCGCGCGTTGTGGCCCTCTGGATGGCGCACGAGCGCGGGGTCTCCTCGCTGCAGGTGCTTGAGGATCCGGACGGCGTGATCACGTGCGGCAGCGACAAGGCCATCCGCCTGTGGTCGCGGCAGGGTGATGCGCTCGGCGTGCTCGACGCCAACGAGCGCAAGGCGCTCCAAGTTGCGCGCAAAATCAAGGTCTGGAACTTCCCCATCGACATGGAGTCGCGCCGCGAGCGCGAGCTCGCGCAGGCGCAGGTCCTTGTGGACAGGATCCTGCGCGACGTTGCGGACAAACACGGCGGGCCCGACTCGCTGCGTATTCTGTGCGAGAGCGACGCTGACGGCGGCGGCCCTGTGCCGGCTCGACGCCGCTTCACCACCATCCTCGCGCGCGAGAACGAGCAGGAGGAGCTCAAAGCGCGCCAGGAGCGCCTCGCGCTGGAGCAGCGCCGCGATGAGCGCCGAGCGCGCGCCATGCACGCGCGCGAGCTTAACTTTGCCTCCTCGGTCGCGCAGCTGCAGATCCAGGACAAGGCCTGCGAGACCGAGGCGCTCAACGTGCTGGACGCCGTCGTGGACGGTGGCCAGGACGGCCTCGGCGGCGCCGAACTGGAGCGCAAGCGCATCCTGGGCCAGCTCCAGGGCAAGCGCACGTGGAGGAAGACGCAGCAGGAGATCGCCGAGGAGGCCGCGGAGGCTCGCGAGCGGGAGCGAGCGCGCAAGCTCAAGGCCTTCTCGGAGGATGTCGCGGCCAAGTCCAAAAAGTCGGGCGCGAAGAAGAAAAAGTCCAAGAATAATAAGAGCAAAAAGAAGGGCAAGAAGTCAGGCAAGAAGCAGCAGGTCGCCAAGGGCAAGACGCCTGCGACAGCCAAGTCCAAGGGCGAAGAGCCTGCCGCGGGCGCCGCGAACCCGGCAAGTGGACCCTCAGCGATGTCCTCCGTGGGCGCCGCGGAGCAGACAAGCCAGGTCGGCAAACTGCACCTGTACGACAACCTGCGCGCTGAGTTGGCGCGCCAAGAGATGCGTGACTCCAGGTCGCTTCGCGGGGCGGCGAACTCCGGCAAACTCGACCTTGAGCCGCCCAGGCTTGTGAAGCGCTGCCTGGCGGAGCGCCAGTTCGCCGCCAAAGTCTCAAAGCGGCACTCCATGTCAGCGCCGCTCTTGCGTGGCGTAGGCCAGGGCGCCATCGTCGGCAAGGCTGACCACAAGGAGACGCCCGAGAGCGACGACACCACCCAGGACCAGATGGAGGTCCCGACGGGCGAGGGCGCGGACCCGCCCTCGGTCATGGGCGGCCCCTCACCGGCCAAGGTCGCGGAGGCGCCAATGGAGCGCCAGGACAGCAAGCTGAGCGTTTGGGGTCTAAGCGAGGGATCCACAAAGGGATTCGCGCTGGAAGGGCTCGGGTGGAAGTACGTGACGAACAAGGTCAAGGCGGAGCTGCAGGCGAGCTTCGGTCCGCTTACGTGCAACGTGACGCCATCCGAGGAGGAGCAGGCGGCCCTGTCCGCCGCTGCTGACGCCGCGAAAATCAAGCGGCGGATGCGAGGCTCCCTGGAGACCTTGGGCAGCAGCCGTGTCAGCCGGCTCTCGGTCCTGAGTTCGCGGCTCTCGAGCATCTCCCCCGCAGACATGGAGTCCTCGCGGGCAGGTGGTGCCGCCGAGAGCGTGCTGGCCGGGAGCACAATGATGCACGGCGACGACACACGTGCGCAGCGCGAAGAGGAGGCAGCCGCCCGTCTCCAGGCCGTGCGCTCTCGCCTTGACGCGCGCAAGGCCAGCATCATCAGCAAGGTGCAGCAGGACCGCCAGCGCCGCATGTCGCTGCAAATGGCGCAGGAGACCGAGTTTGTGCGCAAGCGGGCGTCAGAGCTCAAGGCCAGTGTGCAGCGCGCCCTGTGCCCGACCAAGGAGCAGCTGCGTCGCATCCGCCAGGCGCGCTACCTCGGGCCCTTCTTGAAGCAGGACATTGCGCATATCCGCCACCTCTTCCGCACGCTCGACGGTGACGGGAACGGCGCCATTGATTTGCGCGAATTTCAGATGGAGATCAAGCGCACCTCGAGCGACTCGGGCAACTTCCGCTCGCTGCTGGACCAGTCCGTCAGCATGTTCCGGGCCATTGACGTGGACCGGAGCGGCTACATCCAAATGGACGAGCTCGCGCGCGTGCTCTTCAACAAGGCCACTGCCAAGGAGATGGACGATATCTTGGTCTTCCTTAACCAGCCGCCTCCGCGCAAGCGCGGCCAGCTCGCCGCGGTCCACTTCGGCGAAAGTGGCTCTCGCGAGGCCTCTGCAGGCCCTGAGGAGGACGACGCCGAGGCTTCGAATGCCCTCGCCGCGGCCACTGCCAAGTCAAAGCGCAATGTGCGCGCCGAGATCCGCGCTCTCTTTGACCTCTATGACACAAACCGGGACGACGAGTTGTCCGTGAATGAGCTCGAGGCCGCCATTCACGAGAATGGCCTCCTCTTCTCGACCAACGACCCCAGTCAGCTGCACCGTGGCCTAGGCTCCACGGATATCGCTGCCTTCTGCGCTGAGGTGGACAAGGACTCCAGCAGTACCATCTCCTTTGAGGAGTTCTACTCCTTCTTTATTGATAAGTGGGAAACGTAAGATGGGTGGGTCGCATGGAGCTAGAGTGTTCATCCGAGTCTTCGCTTTTCATCATGGCATTGGGGACCGTGAAGGCATCGGTGGCAGCGCCGGCGCCGGTGGACACAATACTGCTCTCCTTCTTTGGATTTGCGCTTTCGTGAGCCAGAGGCAGACTCGGTTTTCTTGTTTGCATGGGTTCAAGCTTCAAAACAGCTCCGCAGAGGCCACGACTTCATCCACGCAGGCCAAGAAGACTTCATCCATGCATTTGCTGGTTTGTTTGTTTTGTTTTGTTTTGTCCTGCGTCAGCTTGTTTGCGCTTCTCCACAGAGGCCAAAACAAGATTCGATTCCTTTGCTTGTCTTCGTCTTGTACGTAGAAGCAAAGGTCAGCTTTGCTTTGCATTCGAGAGAAAGCTTCACATGCCGAAATTCCGTCCATTCATTCATTGTCTTGTTCGTTTGTTCGCTTGAGAGCGTGCGAGCGTGCGTGCATTGCCTTGCTTTGCCTCGCGATGCCTTGCTTTTCTTTGCCTTGTTTTTTCTTGTTCGTCGCTGCTGAGTTTGTCTCGTTGTGGTTGGGTCGGGTCGGATACATGTCGATCGCTGATCAGGCGCGCACGCGCTTACCGGAGCCGCCCGTACGACGGGGCGGGTCAAGGTCGTCGCCCTCCTCATCGGCTTCGCCGCTGCTCGAGGGTGAGTCCTGTGGCTCCTTGCGCTTGCGCTCGGGATCGGCGGCGGCGGCGCCGCCGCGCGAGGCCGCCTCGGAGGCGGCAATGCTGTCGACAAAGTCGAGAGCGTCCTCGCTGGAGAGCGGGACGATGCTGGAGACCTTGTTCTGGAACTCAATGCCGAAACAGCTGTTGGCGACGCGAACGAGTTCGGGCCGGAAGGTGGTGACGATGAACTGCGCGGTCTCGGACTGACGGCGAATCATGGACGCAACGGCGGCGCGGTGGTTCTGGTCGAGCGCCTGGTCAATCTCATCGAAGAGGTAAAAGGGCGCCGGATCGCAGCGCTGGATGGCGAAGATGAGCGTGAGTGCCACGAGCGCACGCTGGCCGCCAGAGAGCTGCCGCATGTGGAACTGCTGGCCGCCATTGGTAAAGGCGACCCGCGGCGAGATGCCAATGAACTCCTCGACGCTGCCGATGGCGGTCGAGGCGACGGCCTGGCTAGCCGCGCCCTCGTCCTCGTCCATGTCGTCGTTGTCGTCATCCTCATCATCGAGCTCGCCCTGGTCGCGCGCGGCGCGGCGCGCACGCTTCTTGCGTTCCTTCTCCTCGGCCGCGGAACTCCGCGTAACCATGACCAGTTCGCCCTTGCCGGCAGGGACGAGCTCGGTGAAGACCTCGCGGAAGTGCTTAGCGACGCCGCGGAAAGTGCGCATGATGTCCTCGTCCTTTTGACGGTCGAGGTGCTCGATAAGGTCCTGGATGGACTGCTCGCCGCGGTCGAGCTCCTCCTTGCGCTTGAGAAGCATCTCGCGGCGGTCCGAGAAGCTGATGAACTGATCGAGCGCCTTCTTGTTGACGTGGCTGTACTTTTGCAGCTCCTGATTTACGTTCTTGATCTCGGACATGAGCGCGCGCGTGGACCGGAACGTGCCAACGTTCTTGAGTTCCTCGGACGAGAGCGAGCCGAGCTCGCGGATCTTGCGTGTGCTTTCCTCGCGCTTGTCCATTTGCACGCGCGTCTTGGTGACAACCTTCTCGATCAGCTCCTCGGCGGACTGCAGCTGTTCGGTAAGCTCGAGCTCGCGCTGCTTGAGGCGGTCCAGGTTGGCGCGCACCTCGCGCGCGCGCTGGCGCACCGCGGAGGTCTCCTTCTCGAGCTCCTCGTGCTGCTCGCGCGCCTGCGCGAGGCGCGTCTCCGCGCGGTCCAGCTCGGCCTTGGAGATGTCCTTCTGCTCCAGCACCCAGTCCAAGCGCTGCTGCTGCTGGCGCGAGGGCTCCGCGGAGGCCTGGCCGGCGCGTCGCGAGCCGCCGGCGCCGCCCTCCTCGTCCACCTCCATGGCTTCCTCGGCGGTGCCCTGGGCGCGGCGGCGACGACCACGGCCCTGGCTGCGCGAGCCAGCGGCGCCCTGCGTGGGCGGCGCCTCGGTGGCCAGCAGCAGGTCGTCGTCCTCGCCCGCCTCCTCGGCCTGCGAGTGCTGCGATGACTGGCCCATGGACACGAGGAGCTCGTCACGGCGCTTCTTGAGGTTCTGCTCCAGCTCCGCCTCGACGCGGTGGATGTGGCTGGAGGAAGCGGCCACGGCCTCGCGAGCCGCGACCACCGCCGCCATGGCGGCGCCGCTCACATCACGCTTGGCGGCGGCCAACTCGCTTTGCTCGTCAGCGTTCAGCTTGTCCAGCATGGGCGTGGCGAGCTCGATCGTAAAGGTGTTGTGCTGCGCCTCAAGCTCCTGCAGGCCCTCCTCGCTGCGCCTGATGTCCCGCTCGATGCTCTCCTCGGCGGACCGCGCCGTCTTGAGCTGCGCCTCGCGCTGTCGCAGGTCGGCGCGGATGCGGCCGGCCACGGTGCGCGAGTGCTCCTGCGTGTTTTTCACGTCTGCAATCCTACCCACGAGCTGCGTAACGCGCTGATCAGCCGCCGTGGCGGCGTCCCCGGCGCCGCCCTGCGTCGAGGCGCCCGTGCCGCGCAGCGACTCGAGCTTGGCGCGCGCGGCGCGAACTGCAGCCGCGGCACGCAGCTTGTTGTTGCGTTTGTCGTAGTAGCCGCCGGTGAGGGCGCCGCGGCGGTTCACCTCCTCGCCCTCGAGCGTGACGCAGTTGACGCGCAGCGCTTTGCGCTGGGCAGCCGCGATCTCCGCGGTTCGGCACAGCAAGACCCGGCCCAAGACGGCGCGCACGGCTTCCCTGACCTCGGGCTGGGAGTGCACACGCGAAATGAGCGGGAAGGCGTCCTGGTTGTCGGGCGACTCCTGGAAGCCCTGAATGTCGTGCTCCGCGTCATCGCCGTTGGCGCCGTGGCCCTCCTGCGCGCGGCGCAGGTCCCGGATCTGCGCGAGAGGCTTGAAGGTGACACGGCCAGCCTTGCGGCGCTGCAGCTCCTCCATGAGCCGCGCAGCCGTCTCATCGTTGTCCACGACCACGTGCGTGAGCGAGGTGCCGGCCGAGACCTCGATGGCCGTCTCGAAAACTTCGCTGGCAGGCTGGATCAGCTCAAAGAGAGGGCCAAAGACCTGGCGGCCCTTCTCCATGCCGAGCTCATTTGCGATGCGCTCCACGGCGGCCAGGCCGTCGGCCACGGCCGGCGGCATGGACCGGCGCAGGCTCGCCTCGGCGTGCTCCAGCTCGCTTTCGGCGTCCTGGATATCGCGGCCAACGCGCTCCTGTGCGCGCCAAATCTCCTTACGCTCCTCATTGGCCTCGTCGCGCTGGCGCTGCAGGTCGCGCAGATCCTCATCGGCCGCCTTGACGTGCGACTCGCGCTCATTGAGCTGGACCCCCATGGCGGCCGCCTCCTCCGCGAGGCGCTCGCGCTGCGCGCGCCGCTCGGCCAAGGTGGCACGCAGCGCTTCCAAACTCTCGCGCTTGGTGGCCACGGCGTTCTCCACGCTCTTGAGCTCGGCCTGCAGCCAGGCATCGCGCTCCGCCTGCGAGGCAAACTGAGTTTGGCGCCCCTGCTTGGCCTCGAGCTCGTTGATGCGGCGTTGCAGCGTACGCAGGCGCGCCTCGGCGGCGGCCTGGTCCGCCTCGGCACGCGCAAGCGCAGGACGCGCCGAGGTCTGGACCTCCGCCTCCGCCTCGGCGATCTGCTGCTCCAGCGCCTGAAGCTCCTCCTCGTGAACCTGCGCCTGATCGCGCAGCGCGCGCTCGCGCTCGACCATGTCCTTGTGCCGCAGTTCGCAGGCCGCCTTGGCCTTGACAAGCGCCGCGCACTCCTCCTCGGTGAGCTTCGACTCCTGCTCCGCGCGTCGCAGCTGCTTGTCCAGGTTCGCCACCTCGGCCTCGGCGGCCTCGGTCTCCTCGCGCAGCGCCGCCAGCGCCTGGCTCGCCTCAGCGGTGCGCTCCGCCTCGCGCTCGCGCTCCTGCTCCAGCGTCTCGAGCTGGCGCGTCGTCTCCTGCATCTCCATGTCGTGCAGCGTGTACTGCAGCGCGCGCTTGCGCCGGTCCAGGGTGCGAAAGGCCTCCAGCTCCTCCTTCTCCTCTTTGAGCTCATCCAGGCGCTCCTCAATGTACGAGACCACGTCCTGAATCTTGGCGCGCTTGTTCTTGGTATCGCTCAGAATGCTCTCGCTGTTGCGGCGCCGTTCCTCGTACACGGTCGTGCCGGCCACCTCCTTGAGCAGGTCAAGGCGCTGCTCGTCCTTCATCAGGCACAGCGCGTTCACCTTGCCCTGCTGCACGATGTAGTACGGGTTGGACCGCGAGAAGCCCGCGCTCTCCAGCAGGTTCACCACGTCGCTCTTGGTCACGTGCTTATTGTTCAGAAAGTACTCGTCCTTCTTGAGCCCCGTCGTGCGCCGCAGCCGCACCTCATCGCTGTCCAGCGGGAACCGCCGCTCCGCGTTGTCGAAGACAACCTCCACGTGAGCCGTCATCACGCTTGCGCCGGCACCCTCGTGCAGGAGCTCGCTGCGCTCCTTGTGGCCCAGCTGGCTGAAGGACTTCTCGCCCAGCACGAACATGAGCGCGCGGAACGAGTTGCTCTTGCCCGACCCGTTGCGCCCCACGATCACGTTCGCGTGCGGCGAGAACTCCTCCACCAGCGACGCATCCTTGTAGCTCTTGAACCCCGCGATCTCCAGCTGTTTGATGTGCATCTTGCGTCTCGGCGCGTCGCGCGCGAGCTCGTCGATGCGCTAGCCGCTGCGCCAGCCGCCGCGCCAGAGCGCTGCGTCAGAGCGCCGCGCCGGGCCCGCCACCGCGCGCCGCCACCGCGCGCTCCCGCCGCCGCGCGCCGCGCGCTCCCGATCTGCCGCCGGAGAAGCGCGGACCTAACGAGCGAGCGCCTGGCCAACCTAACGACCGTCGTTGGAATGACAGAGAGTGAGATCAACTATCAGAGCCTGAGGACGAGGACGAGCTGAGGAGGACGAGGATCAAGGACGAGGATCGGCGGCGTCTGGGTGAATAGGATAGGATGCATACAGCCTCGGGCTCCACTGCATGCAAGAGGTCGGCCGGCAGGACCCCGGAGCAGAGACGTCCATTGAAGAGGATGGTCTGGTGGTTCTTGGCACAAGTCGGGGTGCGAAGATCCTGCCTTGCACATCGTTTGGCCCGCCGGCGGGCTGGGTGCGTCGGATGAACGTTACCTGATCAAGGGCAGAAGTGCAAGGCGTACAGCTTGCCAAGTGTTTGTGTACAGGCAGGTTTCGAGATTTCTGGAGCCGAGACGCCGTGGCGCGAGGACGACAAACTAAGTTAATCAGCTCTGCCGTGGCCGTGGTTGGCTGCGTAGGCTAATGCGCAGTGCGCAGTCTCACGCGGGCTGCTCGAGAATGAGCTCAGCGTGGACGACGCGGCGAACGTGGCGACGGGAGAGAGCGGCATTGTTGCGCGTGCGGGAGAGCATGAGGCGGAAGAGAAAAGTAACAAGCTTGGGTGCTGCCGCGAGGCGGACGGCAGGAGCAAGCCTAGGCCGGACGAGGCGGAGCAGCAGCGAGAGGTTGTGGCGCGCGACGGCCGGCGGGTTGATGGAGCGGTCAAAGAGCAGCGGGCTGGAGCGCACGGAGAGCGTGAGCATGGCGCTGCGCAGCTGGTCGGCCGGCGAAGCCTCGAGGGCACCATGCGCGACGCCGGCGCGGAGACTGAGCCGCGACTCGTCGAGGGTGACGGAGAGGTCGGTAGCGTCGATGAGGTAGCCACACCAAGGCACCTTGGGGCGGTCGGCGGAGGATGCGACGGTCTTGGCGGCCTTCACCCGGACACCATAGTCGGGGAAACCGCGCTCCATCCCGGTGCGGAAGCTACGCAGGCGGTCAGCATCGGCGGAGATGACGATGAAGTCGTCCAGCATGCGGACGCAGAGCGTGGGCGCGTGGCCAGGCGCGAAGAGCAGCGGGTCGACGCGCTCCCGCTCAAATCTGTCAAAGCAGATGGAGCAGAGCAGCGCGGAGAGCACCGAGCCCTGCGGGATGCCACGCGTCTGCACGTAAACGTCGCCGGCGAAGGCAGTTCGGTTGCCACGAATGTGCTGGGCAACCTTGCGCGTGACTTCAGAGCGCGAGACGTGCCAGGCCTCGGCGCGGTCGATGAGCACGCTGCGTGAGGCGCTGGAGCGCGCGCGCTCGAAAATGTCCTGGAAGACGGGCTCCGCGTCGCCGGCGTCCAGGTGTTGCGCGCGCAGCTCCACCGCGCGGTGCGCAACGCTACGCACGCGCTGCAGCTGGCTGTTGGTGACAAAGACTTGGTTGTAGCCGGAGATGACGTAGTCATTCTGCTGCAGGACCTCGGCGACAGCGCGGCAAACCATGTCCTGGTCGAGATTGTCGAAGCACTTCTCCACGTCCATGGTGAGCACGTGCATGGGGGGCCGGTCATGACCCAAGCGCTCCACGAAGTCTCTGTAGACCGGATAGAACTCATTGACGCCGAGGATTTGTGGCCGCGCCGTGTTGCCTGCGCGATCGGGACTGCGGAAGGCTGCCTTGAGCACATGCGACACGAAGCTGAGGCGGAAGTTGGCGCCTTTGCAGTTCATGATGGGACGCAGGCCACCGTTGGCCTTGGGCACGAAGCGCATGCGGCTGGACGGCAAGGCCGCGGCCGCGGCCGCAGAGGACGCGGACGAGGACTGCGAGGATGAGGACGAAGAGCGCGCCACCGTCGTGCCGGGCGCCGGCCCCTCACGGCGCAGCATCGCAGCACCCTGCAACGCGCGCATCTCGCGGCGGCAGATGTGGTCCCAGACGGTCTTGCGGTAGTAGAGGACCTGCGTGCCCGTGCCCGTGCCCTCGGTGCAGTAGAAGCAGGTCTTGGTGAGCGGCACGAGCAGGCCGTTGAAGATCCAGGCCAGCAGCGCGGCAGGCACGCCCACGTGCACGGCCTCTCGAGCGAGGTCCATGGATGCGTTGCGCGGGAGCCGCGCGAAGCTGTGCACGACTTCGAGCAGGCGACGGCGCACGCGCGGCTCTTTGGTGAGCGGCGCGCGGCCCACAAGCCGCAACAGCACCGCCTTGAGAAAGGCGGAGACGCGGGCCGGCGGGACTGCGAGCGCCGGCACATCGAGAGGATCCTGCTGTAGCTTTGCGTCGTCCCATGCTGGCGCCGGGCAGTGCCGGCGTAGGATTGACCCATAAGGGCAGCGCCGGTGGTTACGCAGCACAACGCCGGCCCAGACGCGGCGCGCTCGCGCCGCGTCATTGCCCAGGCGCTTCTGCAGCTCGCTCGGGAAGATCACACTGGCCAGCCTTCGCGCGGTGATCCCGACCTCATTGAGCGTGTGCGACTTGGTCGGTCCCACGCGTCGGTTGAAGTTGTACGCGTAGAACATGCGAGAGCGGTCTAGAAGAAGCTGCTGCGAACGCGGCAACCGAGGCAAGGGCGAGAGAGCAGCAGCATTGGGCGCTGCCGCACTGGACGTTGCTGCACTGGGCACTGCTGCACTGGGCGCTGCCAAATTGGGCGCTGCCACCGGCGCCGGGGCGCGTAGCTCGGACCCGGCGGACCAGAGTTGCGCACTGAGGAGGGGCCCGGAGATCTGCACGTGCGTAGGGCTGCCGTCGCGCCAGAGCATGGCGGTCTCCAGCAGCAGGTGGCGGAAGAAGTCGTCGCCGAGGGCCTCCCGCAGCGCCGCCCAGGTGTCGTTCTTGAAATAGCTGACCACGGCGTTCTCGCAGCGCTGCTGCACGCCCTGCGCACCTCGCACGAGCCTGCTGCCGAGCGCCAACACGCTCTTCTTGTGGTATTTGCCGGAGCCCGAGCCGGCTCGCAAGGCGGCCAGCACGCATGCGTCCACGAGGGCTCCGTGCGGCCCGTCGGCCTGCGAGCTGCCCCCAGCCCACGGGCGCAGCGCCACCACGCGCACGCGGCCGGCCAGCTCGCGTGGCCATTCCACGCCCGCGGCCCACGGACATGTGCGCCTCGTGTACTCCTCCAGCGGCTCGCTCGGTGGCGCGCACGTCCACGGAGCGTCCACCTGCTTGCGCAGCAGGTGGCGCGCGAGCGCGTCCATCCGAGTCGCGGCGCGGACTGGGTTTCAAGTTTGCGAGAGAGAGAGAGAGAGAGAGAGAGAGAGAGCAAGAGCAAAGCTCGGATGAGACGTTGTGCGGCGGCGGCAGGCGGCCCGGGCCTGCTGCCTGAGCCGTCATCGAAAAAGCTACGGAAACTGATGAAGCGAATCTGATCTGAACTGACAGTGAGCTGAGGTATTACAGAGCGAGCTACTCGCCGTCAGCGCTAGCAGTGAGGAAGGCCCACTGGTGGTCATTGCCAAGGACTTCATGCATGGTGGTGTCCTCAACTTCGACCCGACCCATCCTGAAGTAGTAGCGACGGTTGCCCCAGTACGTGTCGCGCTCAGCGTCGTTCGTGGAGAAGATCATGCCTCTGTTCCAGAACTCGTCGCCGGTCTCGTCGAGCGCGAGGAGCTTGGGCCCGTAACGCTGCTTCGTGTCTTCCGAGCCGGCGATCTTGTCAACCTTGGCGAAGACAGCCTTTTGAGCACGGTCGAAGGGCACGAGCTCGCGCTCCACATGACCCTGGAGGAGGCGGTCCTCGCATAAGTCCTCGAGCGGATGCGTCCTGAGGCTTGGAGTGAAGATGCGGGCCTCGTCCGAGCCGCTCCCATACCCCCAGCGGCGGTAGCGTTCGTCCTGCTTGGCGTAGGTTCCGCCGTCGCTGACGAGCGGGCGGCGCGGGTCGCCGCGCACCAGAGCGACATCGACCGCGATCTTCTTGCTGAGGTAGACGTCCATGGGCGTGTAACCGTCGTCGGCTTCGCGCCATAGGGCTTCCGACTGCACGTACTTGATGAGGAGGGCCACCTTGTCCTGGGACTCGCGGTTCAGGGGTTGGTGGCGATCGAGTTCTTCGCGCACCATGGTCTCGTCGACGAGCTCCTGGGCGAGTACACTATCGAAGAGCTTCTCAAGGAGGGTGACGGGCGCCTCAGCGAAGAGGAGCTGGAATGAGTTGGTGCCCTTCTTGTCACGGTGCCTGAGCGCGCGCAGCACCTCCTTGCGGCCGCATACCTCGGTCATGATGCCAAAGGCATTGGCGATGGTGTTGGGCTTAAGGCTGCCGCCTGAGGAGCGCTGTCGAATGAGGGCCTGGAGCGCGTTTTCGCCGGTGCGCGGGCATTTGACATGCGGGTTGGCGCCGAGCTCGAGCAGACGGCGGAAAGCGGCGAGCGCGCCACGGCGCGCGACCATGATGAGCGGGTAGGTGTACAGGACCTCGGACCCGCCTGGACCGCGCACGTAGTCGGGCCGGTCAGGCGAAGCCTGTTTGCCCTTGCGGCGCCTGCGCGCCTCGATGATGGCGCAGGGCTCATCGAGCAGCGCCGGGTCTGGCTTGACGAGGTGCTCGACAAAGTCCAGCTGGTCGGCGCGAAGCGCGGAGTAGATGACGCTGCGGCCGTTGGGCCCGATCTGCACCGGGATATCGGCGCAGGTACGGGCGATGAGCGCGGCCAGCACGGCCTCGGGGGTATCGGCGCTGTCGACGAGGCGAGGCTCGAGGTAGAGGTGCCAAAGGGAGCCTTCGGAGATCTTCTCCGAGACGGCATCGGTAAAAACACGTACTCTTTCGACGACAGAGCTCTGTCCCTCGCGCAAAAAGGTGGCGAACTCCTCGACGACCTCGTCGAAGCCGTCCCGCAGCCAGTCAAAGATGACAGTCGACCCAAAAGCGGCGGCTTCAAGATCCCAGGTTGGAGGGATCTGGTCGTACCCGGAGGAGCGGGCCGAGCGCTTGCCGCCGTTGGCATCGAGGACCGTGGTGAGCCCTTGGTACCTCTCATTGTTGTCGTCGGCGCCGGCGCCCGCGGCGTTCTTAAAGGCGCGGGACACGTCGGCGTTGCTGGCCAGTGTCTTCCAGGAGATGGAGCCGCCGCCGGTAAGGCGAATGAGGATGCGGAGGGCCTCAACGTTATCGAGCGCGATCGCCGTGCGAGTGATGGAGGAGTTCTCGCACCACTGCATGGCGAACCTGCCGAGTGGGTGCTCCTCGAACTTGATGTGGAGCGCGTAGTCGAGAAGTGCCTCGAGAAGTTCGCTGTCGTGGCGCAAGACGGCCACCTGCAGTAGGCTCATGGTGTAAGACTCGAGCGCGGGGAAAAGGCCGATGCGCTCGCGGCTCTCCTCGACGGCGCGCAGCGACTCCTTGATGCGCGGTGGCACAACGAAGGAGACGGAGGCGTCGCTGAGACAGACCGTGCAGTTGATGATGCTCTCCTTGGGGGCGAAGATGGCCATGGGGTGGCCGGTGAGCGCCATGGCGACCTTGTGGCGCGCGCCGCGCTGGCCCGTGTGCAAGTCATCCTTGTCGAGGTCGTCATCGAGCGCGAGGGCGCGCCCATCATCCTCGTCGTCGTCCTCGTTGCTGTCTTCATCGTCGTCCTCGCTGTAGTCGTCGTTCTCGAGCAGCTTGACGTTGTCGATACGGCGCTTGGCACGGTCCTTGAGGTGAGCCGGGCCCTCCTCCGGCTTGAGCGTCTCGGGCTTGACCCAGTCGCGGTCCAGCACCGCGAACGCCTCGCGCACCATCGCCGTGGGTTCCTCGAGGTAGGCGCACATGTAGCCGAGAAGGCTGTTCTCCTTGGCATCGCGCACGAGCAGCAGGTTGAACGCAAGGTCAGTGCGCGCAAAGGCTGCGCGCAGGGTGGCCACGTCGTTGGCGAAGGCGGCACGAAAGGTGGCGAGGACGAAGTCACAGGATTCCGGTGGGACGGCGTTCTTGCTGCGCTTCGCGGACCACCAGTTGTTCTTATCGTAGCGGTCGGTGGGTCGGCCGATGAGAGTGTCGCCTGCAGAAGCACTCTGCAGGATAAAGGTGCGGAAGAGCGTGGTCTCGAGACGGGCAAGTTGCTCCTGCACGGAGAGCACCCTGGTCTTGGTGGCGGCCTCGGGGTCCTCTTCGTCCTTGACCTTCTTGGAGCTCGAGGGGGACGAGGAGGCCGCCTGCGCGGCGGCGACGGCGGCGGCCTCGTTGGACGCACCCTGGCTCGTGAGCGCCGCGACGAGGCGCGGGACGCTCGTGCGGCGCGAGGCGGACGTCATGCCGCGCAGAAAGCCGCGCATGGAGCTGCGGCGCGTGGGCGAGGAACCGCCGCTGGCATTGACGGGCGCGCCGTCCTTGGCCGCAGCGATGGCTGCATGAAGAATGTCGAGGCGCGCAACGAAGGACTCGTTCGCCGCGATGCGGACTTCGTCCGTCGCGTATTGCCCCTGGCGGTTAGACTCGCCCTGGTCTCGGGATTCGGGGCCGCGGTACCTCTCGAGGTTGCGCGAGCGCGCCTCCTGGTGGATGAGGAAGCCCTCGTAGGTGGAAGCGTCCGGGTATTTGTCCAGGGCAAGCTGGATAGCGGTGTCAAGGTTGGCTACGTTGGCGGTCAGGGTCAAGTCCTTGACCTTCTTGAGCACCTTCTTGCGAAGAATGAGCATCATGTCAAGCACGGTGCCTTTGGCAACGTCGGTGCCATCGTCGCGGCGCGCGCCCCAGGTGCGCTCAACCATCTCGTTGTTGGTGAAGTAGCGCCCCGCAAGCACGTACTCTTGGTCCCACAGGTTCTGGTCGGCGCCGACGGAGAGCACCCACTGCAGGGTGGCGGCGGCGACGTCGACCTGGTTGCGGATCTGCATGAGAAGCTCCGGGCTGACGGGCGCACGGCCGCCGCTATCACTCTCGTCCTCCTCAATCACGCCCGGGTACGACTCGCCGCGCGCGTTGGCGACGCCCTCCCAGTGCGCCTCGATGTAGTCGCTGGCTGAGGGCGCCTCAAAGCTCCCCCGCTGTAAAAGCCAGTATGGGTATTCCGCGTCGAGAATAGCAAGCTCGCCGCGTGGGTCGAGCATGTGGGCGGTGCGCAGCAGAAGGCGCTCACAGGCGACGGCGAGGCAGTTGGGGATTTGGTTGAGTTGGAGGTTCTCGAGGGCCGAGACACTGCTGGTGTTGTAGTAGTAGTAGTGGTGGCGGATTCCCTGGTTCTTGCGATTGCTCGCCTGCGCAGTGAGCAGCTTGGTGGCGAGCGTCCGCATGCGCGAGACGATCTGTTCATCGACGCGCATCTTGGGTGAGCGCGCGAAGAGGAGCTTGGCGCAGTCAAGCTGGCCGGCCTCGACAGCGGCGATGAGCGGCGTGCGGTTCTTGATGTCGAGCATGTCGAGCAGGGACTGCAGGGTGTCCGGTGCGCGCGACTCGAGGCTGTCCATGATGGCGGTCAGGAGCTCCGCGTGTCCAAAGGCTGCGACGATGTGCAGGACATTGATGAAGTTGCCGAGGATGAGCGCATTCTCGGCCGCCGCGCCGTTGTCCATGAGGAGCTCGACGATGGGCACGAGGGCGGCGCCGGGCGGAGCGAAGACGATGAGCGGTACCTCGAGGTCGTCCGAATAGCCCATGGCGAAGAAGCCGGGCGCGGTCGGCGCGAAGGTGGAGCTGCGCGCGTTGGTGACCGGCACCGGGCTGGTGATGGAGGCGCCAAAGTCCTCGATGAGCACGCGAGCCACCTCGACGTGGCCCATGATGACGGCGATCTCAACGGGCTTGAGCTTGCTCGTAAAGGTCTTGACCTCGAGGGCGTCGAAGACGTTGATCTGGCGCGGCGGGACCTCGCCGGCCTCGGCCATGGCGTCGCGCTCGGCCTGCGTCTTGGCGTCGTAGGCGGCGCGCGCCTCCTCGATCCGCCGGATGGCCGGCAGGATGGAGCGCGCCACTCGCGGGCGATTGTACTCGGCGACGAGGTGCAAGGTGGAGCGACCGTCCGGCAGGCGCAGCGTCGGGTCGACAGCGTCCATCTCGAGCAGCAGCTCGCAGGCGCCCTCGGAACCGGCCATGATGCCGACGTGCAGCGGGCTGCGGCCCAGGTAGTCGCGGCGGTGCGCGTCCCAGTCGTCGCCAATACCGTGCAGCAGCTTGACGATGGCGGCCGGGTCGTCGCGATTTACGGCGGCCACGATCGAGTCCGTGCTTTCGTCGAAGTAGGCGCCGCGGCTCCAGTCCGTGTCGGTGATCGGGTTGAAGCTGCCGATCTGCTGCTGGCCCGGGTCATCTTGCATCCAGGTGAGCGGGCCGCGCACGTAGTTGCGCAGCTCGGAAGCCGGGACATCGTCCGGGAGCTCCGGGTCGTCGGGCGAGCAATCGCGCAGCACCTCGGCGGCAGTGCCGAAGAAGCACGGGTGCAGGTAGTAGGTGCGGGACTTGCGGAAGTAGGGCGAGTTGAAAGCGATGTCCTTCTTGCGCATCATCTTAAGGGATTTGCGCGCCGTGAACATCGGGCCCCACGGCAAGAAGATGGTGGCGTAGTTGGAGTCCGCCGCACCGCCCGAGGCCTTTTCGATGCGCTCCAGCTGCGCGTAGTTGCGGTTCAACTGGTTGCGCCGCGTCACCATGCCGCTCTGCGTGTGGTGGCGCGTCTGGTAGGTGAGGCGAGCCTCGGGCGACCGCAGGCGGTCCAGCACGAGCAGGCGCTGCAGGCCGACGAGCGAGTTCCACGGCTTGTCAAAGACGTTCGGGTCCACGCGCTCCGGCTGCAGGTCTGGCACCAGCACCTCAAAGCCGCGCGCGCCGTACTTGGCCAGGCGCATCTCGTACGAAGGGCTGCGCCGGCTCATGTCCACCGTGTTGGTGCCCGTCATGAGCGCGTGGTGGCCGCGCGGCGTCGAGTAGACCTGCTTGCCGTCATACAGAAACGTGCAGCTGTCCACGTCAAAGCCCGCCAGCACCTCGTACGGGCTGCTGTAGATGCGCAGCACCACCTGCACGTGCCGGTACGGGTACTGCGAGACCATGGTGACGGCGTGCGCCGACCGGAAGCAGATCACCTCAAAGGGCGTCGCACTGCACACCGCGTCGTAGATGCTCATCAGCTTGCGGTTCGCCGCCTCCGGCGTCAGGCCGTACAGAAACAGGTCCACGTCGCTCGCGCCGTACGCCACGTCGTGGTAGTACGCGCGCTTCTGCAGCAGCGAGTCCGAGTGCGCCTCCGGCACGGGCTGCACGCACGCGCTCACCGCGCCGCCGGCCGCCACCACGTTGTCCCAGTCCAGGAACTGCAGCGAGTTGCACGCGAAGATCTGCAGGAACTGGTGCCGGAAGTCACCAAGCGTCTCCACCGTCGGCGCCTCGTCCTTCCACATGTGCTCGCGTTCGCTCTCCTTGAGCGCGAACAGCCGCGGCTCCGCCGCGTCCTCCTTCGGGAACACCTTGCGATCCTTGAGCCGCGTCGCCCCGCCCTGCGCCTCCTCGTCGAAGATCGGCACCAGGCCCTTGTACGGCGCCAGCGGCGCGTCGCGCTGCTGCGCGAACACCTTGCGGTCCTCATTCTCCAGCTCCTGCGCCTCCTCCAGCAGCGCGCGACGCTCGCTCGCCGACCGCACCGCCGCGTACCGCGCCAGGTACGCCTCGCCCTCCATCTTTCAATCCAATCAAAGATCGTCACTCGTCACTTCCCCAGTGCACGTCCGGCTGTGAGATCGAGACGCGCGGGTCCTTGGTGTCGTCCTCCGCGCCCCTCAGCTCCAGCTCCCGCTCCACCTCGTGTGCCTTGGAGCGCAAATGTACGCGCGCTCGCGGCCGCGCCTGCGCCACGAGCCCCCGCTGCTTGCCCGCCGCTGCAGGCGCCGAGCTGGGGTGCAAGCCACGCCAAGCCGGCACGGCGCGCGCGCTGCCGCCGATGTCGCCGCTTCCCGTCGCGGCGGCCAGCGCCGACCGCCCGCTGCGATGGGGATTTGATTGCCCCTCGCTCGCTCGCCCGCTGCCAGTGCACAGCCGCTCCCTCTCGCCATACTATAGTAGCAGAGAATAGCAGAGCCAGAGTGGCACCACTGGTACCAGTAGAGCCAGGGCGCGTGTGCGCAACCCGTGAACGCGGGTCCCCCTTCGGCGACTCGTCCTGTGCTCTCGTGTGCGAGCCTGCGAGACCGCCCGGCGCCTGGCCGTGGTCTCTCTCGCGAAGCTGGACGCCGGCGCCTACCTGGCAAGGGGGGCGTGCTGGACATGCACGCACGAGCGGGGGGTGGCCGTCGAGTCTGTGCGGTTGTTGTGCCTTGGGGAATGTAGCGCAAGCAGGGGCCAGCAGCGGGCCGTGCGCAGCGTACACCAGGGTGGGTTCCTCGCACGTGCCAGGATGAGGCAGGCCTCGGCCGCCACCACGGCCGCGGCGGCTCCTAGCTTAGTAGCTAACTCTCTACAGCATCTTCTGTAGTAGGCTAGTAGGTAGAGGAGGAGCTGGCATTGGAGGTACCATGGTACGACAAGAGTCAGCGGCTGGCTGCAGCGCAACCACGGCGCAAGGCGTGCAGCGCAACCGTGGCCACAACGCAAGCAGCGCAACCATCAAGCCAGCCTTTGCAGAGTGCTAGCTAGCTAGAGCCTGAGCACTAGCAGTGGCAGTCTTGCCCTGTTTTCTGACTGTCAGCGGCACTGCAGGCACGCGGGTCGGGCACTTCCACCCGCGCCCGCCCACGCCCGTGGCCGGCCCGCGCAGCGCGCGTTCCGCCATCCTGCATTCAAGTTCGCCACCCGGCCCCTTACGCTGCTAAGATGTCAGGACTGGGTGCTTTGCTCGTGCCTGCTCGCCTCTGTTCGCTCGTTCGCTCCGTTTGCGAGTCCGAGTCTTCCGTCGCAATTCCTACTTTTACTACCCTGGCAACTTGAAGCTGGGCACATGCAGTGGCACGCTGTGCCACGGTGACCGTGACTCGGACGACTCGGACTCGGATGGCAGCCGAGTCCGACTCAGCCGCCAAACTGCTGGCTGCACCGGCCTGGCGGCATGGAGTACCACTGGTTCGGGTACCAGCAAAGCCTGGCGATCTCACAGCAGTCGCCGGTCTGAGTCGGCGTCCCACAGACCAGGCACCATGCTAATCGAAAGCTCCAGCTCGACGATCCAACGATCTCCGGCCACGGCACTGTGTCACGTGTGTCGGTGACGGCAGACCGCCTCCCGGCGGCTGCACGGCCGCGATCGCCACTGCACGTGCGCACGGGCCCGAGTCAGCCAGCGCGTGTCAGACGCCGTGTCTGACAGAGTCAGACAGACAACCTGCCTGAGACTCAGCTGGCGTCCCTCCGAGTCAGACAGACAGCCTGAGCCTGAGACCACTGGCAGTCGGGCCGAGTCGGCGCGCCGGGCCGCCTCGGCCTCTGCGACTCCGCGCTCGAGGCCGACGCCAACCGTGGCACTGCCGTGGCGGGCGGCCGCCGGCCCTCACTGTCTGCCAGTGACTCAGCCAGTCCGAGTCAGCTCAGCTCATCCCGGCGGACCCGGCCGCGCCCGACGGATGGATTGACCCGGCCGGCCTCGATCGCGCCAGCGCCCGCGCCCACGCGCCCGCGCCGCCAGCCGCCAGCGGCCAGCCAGCCCTTGCAGGTCTAAAGCACTGCCAAGCACTGCAAGCAAGCCTGATCTGAGTCACGCGGCGGCGCCGCTTCTCCCGTTTGAAATTTGAAATAACTTAGCGCTCGCCCCGCCCGCCCCGCCCCGCCCCGCCCGCCCGCCTCGCCGCGGGGGCGCGGGCGCGAGGCCAGGCGCGCTGCGCCGCGCTGCCGCCGCGCCGCGCTGCCGCCGCGCGGGCGCGAGCTGGAGGCGCTGGGCGCCTTGGAGCGGGCGCGGGCCTGGCCCCCTGCAAGCAAGCAGGCGGGAGCTGGCGGGGGCCCATTGATCGCGCGATCCGCGGCGACGCCGGCCCGGCCGGCGCGCGCGGCAGAACCGCAAGCGGAGGCGCAGGGACGCGCGCGGGCGGCGCGGGCGGCGGCGGCGCGCGGCGCGCAGCATGCTGGCGCTGCAGGCGCGCGCGGGGCGGCGGCGGCTGCGCTCGTGCGGCTGGCGGCAGCGGCGCGAGCTGCAGCTGCCGGCGATCCTGGAGGACGAGCCGTGGACGAGCTGCGAGCGCGGCGCGCTCGCGCTGCCGTGGGGCGGCGAGGCGTTGCAGCAGACGCAGACGCAAGCCGCGGAGGCGGGCTGGAGCCGAGGCCTGCGCCGGCTGCTCGCCAGCCTGGTGCTGGGCTTCGTGGAGGCGGCGCAGGAGCACAGCCCGAGGGCGATCGCGGATGAGGCGCACGCGGCACGTGACGACCCGACCACGTACATGCCGGTCGAGTGCAACTGAAAAGCTAGGCTGGCTGGCTGGCTGGCTGGCGCGCGCTCATGCAGGACCCCGGTCGAGCTGAGGTTGCCAGCTGCTGAGGCCGGCGGCGCATATTCTTTATTTGACGTGGCGCCAGCCTCGGACTCTTTTGAAGAGCACCCCCTGGTTTGGTGACATGCCATGCAATAGTGTGGCGGCGCGAGTTGTCGCCGCTCACCTTGCCTTATTTATTCTCTCTCTCTCTCTCTCACATCATCATCATCGTCATCATGTGATCATTACACAAAATTTTCAATTTGTTCCAGGTCGAAGCCGTGGTTGCCGGCATGAAGATAAGAGACGCCGGGAACCGGCGCGGCGCTGTGTGGCGGCGCGAGGCGCGGCGTCGCCGCTCACCTTCTCGTAGGCCTATCTTTACGATCTCTCTCCCACACGTATTTCATGACAAGATCGATTCTTTGTTTTCTGTGAGACATTTGCTTCGCCCCCCTCATTCCAGGTAAAAGGTGCAGCCGGCCGGGCCGGCAAGGTGGCCGTCCTTGCCAGAGTCCTTGATCCAAACCATCTTCTCGTAGAGCTTGCAGGAGTTGCCCTTCCAGTACCAGAGCGCGCAGTCATCGTCGTCAGCGCACTCCTCCGCGCACTCCTCCGCGGTGTCGGAGGACGAATTGATCTTGCCCTTGCCCTTGGCCTTGGCATTGGCCGTGTAGCAGGGCTCCGTATCGGTGCGCGTCTCGGAACAGCTGAGCGGGCTCGAGATGTACTTGTAGTTGTTGTTCACCTTGACCTCCTCCTGGTAGTCGGCGCCGAAGAGATAGCACTGGTTCTTCCAGGGCTTGCCGGTCATGGCCTTGTGAGACCAGGCGGTGCAGCCCTCGGTTTCGTAGCACAGCTGCGCGCACTCGAGCGGCGTCACGAGCTTCTCCTTGCCCATCTTGTCGCCGCCAAAGTAACGCAGGTCCTCCACGACGCAGAGGTCGTCCTCAACGAGGCGCAGCGTGGTCGGTGCGGGCGTCGTGGGCGCACTGGTGGGCGAAGCGGTCGTCGGAGCGTCGGTCGGGGACAGCGTCGGCGCACGCGTGGGCTCCGCCGTGGTCGGCGCCGACGTGCACCACTTGGGACCCATGTGGTAGTACTGCGTCGAATACGCAGGGACCTCGGTGGGGTCGACGAACTTCCTGTACAGCGTGCACGTCCACTGCAGCGCCCAGGGCTTGACCACAAAGTCCCAGTACGCGCACTTGTTCACCCTCTGGCACTCCTCCTGGCACGACATCGGCGACGCAATCTCCTCGTTCGCAACGTACGCCTGAAGATACGCCTTCGCGCTCGGCTTGATGTCGAAGTGGAAGCCCGCGAATGCGCAGTCCGGGACCGGCTCCGGCACCCCCGACTCGCGCTGCGAGCAGTCTACCTGCCCACTCGTGTAGTCCGTCGCGTTCTCCATGGAGTACACGGTTACGAACAAGGTGCACGTGGTCCAGCTCGAGCTCGTGTACGACCACGAGTCGCAGTCCTTGGTGTCGATGCACATGAGGTGGCACTCGGGCGCAGACGTGACCGGCGTGTCGCTGTTCTTGTCAAACTTCTTCAGCGCGAGCCCGGTGATCTTCACTCCCTCCTCGTAGCAGCTGTCGTCCTCAGGAAAGGTCGGCGCGAGCGTCGGCTCCACCGTCGGGAGCGCCGTCGGCAGCAGGGTCGGCTCCGCCGTCGGGCATGCCATGAGGTGAAAGCGAAAGGTGAGCGAGAGGTCTGCATCATCTCCGCCTGCGACGTTCTCCTCCGTGTTCCAGACCCAAGCGGCGCCCTCGATCACCTCCACCTCGGCTTCGTTGGCATTCCAGATGTTCGACTCCGACATCGGATAGAACGACAGTGTCTCGTCCCCGGTGAAATCATCCGGGTAAATGACGTGCCAAAGCAGGTCAGACGCCGCCGTCTCTTCCGTGGTGTCATCGCCCAATGTCACGAGCGTCGTCGAGGTGGGGTATGCTTCTCCACACAGACTGATGCTCGCGACCAGACCGCCGACATTGCCATCATTGACGCACTCGAGCTCCACCACATCCGTCGGGCTCGCGTCGTCGAGTGTGTACGTGGCGAGCTCGCGCCAGCTGTCGAACGACGCGCTATCCTTGAGCGTGCCCGCGCTGTCGAGGTGCTTCACCACGAGGTCGTTGTCGCAGTGCGCCTCGATCGTCACCTCCGATGCGTCCACTGCGACAATCGCCACGGCGAGGAGGCCGCAGGCCAAAGTGCTGGCGCGCGTCTGCATCTTGCTTATCTCGCAACCAATCGTCTCTGGTAGCTAGCTAGATTTGTTTCAGCTTCGAGTTTCGTTTTTGCTGATCCGTGCCAGCGGCCGAACGAACGCCCAAGCGACCGTGCTAGGTGATACTTGCTACGTGCTAGGTACTAGATGCTAGGTGCTAAGCGCGCTCCCGAGCGGACAGGCGGGGCGGCCGGCCCACTCAGAGGGAAGCTGTCTGACAGGCAAGCAATCGCCGCCTCCCTGTCCCACGCAATCTATGTCCCGTTCAAGCGTAAGCGAGTGAGCACAGTCTGTTTTGGCTGCCTGCCCACCTGCATCCGGGACTACCTTTGCTCCCACTGCTTGCTCATGCCTTGAGGTGTGCCATACAATCTCTTGCTCCCGCACGAGCGGTCGGCGACCGCCGGGACAGTCAGAAGTCCCCAATGGAGCCCAATGGAGAACCTACCCTCGTGCCCGGGCGTGCCCGGGAGTGCCCGGCTTGGCCGGGGGAGTGCCCGAGACTCGTAGTTGCGCACACGCAAGTCCCCGGGACGACACGTTACATGGGGTGCCGGCAGAAGTGGGGGTAAAATTGACCACCCGAACTCCCAGTGCCACGCAGTGGTAGCTCAAGGTAGATGTGTAGGACGTTCTAGCTAGAGCTAGCTCTAGAGAGCTAGAGCTAGAGCTATGAGTGCTCGTTCGTTTTTCTAGCAGCAGGCACTTCACCGACGTCCCAGTGACAAGCGCAAGGGTGTCCGACTGAGCCGGGTGAGATGTGGCATGCAACCCGCACGAGCGGTCGGCGACCGCCGGGACAGTCATAGGTCCCCAATAGAGTCCAACGGAGGACCTATTCACGCGGCGGAGCGTGGCCGAGTGCGGGCGGTGGCCGGGAGTGCTCCAGCTTCCCCCTGGGCCACCCCTCCCTGGAACATGGCGACCCGGAAACTTGCGTGTGCGCCACTAGGCCCGGGCCGGCGGCCGCGCGGGCCAGGACCGGCGGGCCCGCGGCTGCAGTGTCCCACTTCCGCAAGGCCCGCCGGCCGGCCCGAGGCTGCAACTCACACTGGAAGATCTCTGACCCATCAGTCGGCGAGCGCGCGGAGCGCGGCCTTCCACAGCCGGCACTCCGGGCCGCGAGCCCCGCGATGGTAATCTGGTGGGGGTTTCCATGGGGCTTATTGGACATAGATTGTTGAGGGAGGGCGAAAGCTGTTGCTTCCAGTTGGCCGGCCGGCCCGACTGTCCGCTCAAGAGCGCACTTCCAGTTAGCACGTAGCACGGTCGCTTGGGCGCTCGGCTGCTGCCAAGGATGAGCAAAAACGAAACTCGAAGTCTTCAGAAAATCGGATTGCGAGCGTAGAACGATGCAGACGCGCGCAGGCACTTTGGCCTTCGGCCTACTTGCCCTGGCGATTGTCGCAGTGGACTCATCGGAGGTGACGATCAAGGCACACTGCGACGACTCCCTCGTGCTGAAGCACCTCGACAGCGAGGGCACACTCAAGGGCAGCGCGTCGTCCTCCTTCTGGAATGAGCTCACCACGTACACGCTCGAGGACGCGAGCTCGACGGATGTGGTGGAGCTCCAGTGCACCAATGCTTACGGTCTCGGCGGTTTGGCCGCGACCATCAATTTGTGTGGAGAGGCATACCCCACCGCGGAGACGCTCGTGACACTGGGGGACGATTCCACGGAAGAGACGGCGGAGTCTGACCTGCTTTGGCACGCCATTTACCCAGACGATTTCACCGGGGACGAGGCACTGTCATTCTATCCGATGTCGGATTCGAACGTCTGGAATGGCAACGACCCCGAGCTGGAGGAGATCGAGGGCGCCGCTTGGGTTTGGAACGCGGAGGAGAATGACGAGCCGCCAAGCTCTAACGGCCTCACTCTCACCTTTCGCTTTCACCTCATGGCTTGCCCGACGGCGAAGCCGACAATGCTACCGACGGCGCTGCCGACGGCGCTCCCGACGGCGCTCCCGACGGCGCTCCCGACGGTGGAGCCGACGCTCGCGCCGACCTTCCCTGAGGACGACAGCTGCTACGAGGAGGGAGTGAAGATCACCGGGCTCGCGCTGAAGAAGTTTGACAAGAACAGCGACACGCCGGTCACGTCTGGACCCGAGTGCCACCTCATGTGCATCGACACCAAGGACTGCGACTCGTGGTCGTACACGAGCTCGAGCTGGACCACGTGCACCTTGTTCGTAACCGTGTACTCCATGGAGAACGCGACGGACTACACGAGTGGGCAGGTAGACTGCTCGCAGCGCGAGTCGGGGGTGCCGGAGCCGGTCCCGGACTGCGCATTCGCGGGCTTCCACTTCGACATCAAGCCGAGCGCGAAGGCGTATCTTCAGGCGTACGTTGCGAACGAGGAGATTGCGTCGCCGATGTCGTGCCAGGAGGAGTGCCAGAGGGTGAACAAGTGCGCGTACTGGGACTTTGTGGTCAAGCCCTGGGCGCTGCAGTGGACGTGCACGCTGTACAGGAAGTTCGTCGACCCCACCGAGGTCCCTGCGTATTCGACGCAGTACTACCACATGGGTCCCAAGTGGTGCACGTCGGCGCCGACCACGGCGGAGCCCACGCGTGCGCCGACGCTGTCCCCGACCGACGCTCCGACGACCGCTTCGCCCACTAGTGCGCCCACGACGCCCGCACCGACCACGCTGCGCCTCGTTGAGGACGACCTCTGCGTCGTAGAGGACCTGCGTTACTTTGGCGGCGACAAGATGGGCAAGGAGAAGCTCGTGACGCCGCTCGAGTGCGCGCAGCTGTGCTACGAAACCGAGGGCTGCACCGCCTGGTCTCACAAGGCCATGACCGGCAAGCCCTGGAAGAACCAGTGCTATCTCTTCGGCGCCGACTACCAGGAGGAGGTCAAGGTGAACAACAACTACAAGTACATCTCGAGCCCGCTCAGCTGTTCCGAGACGCGCACCGATACGGAGCCCTGCTACACGGCCAATGCCAATGCCAAGGGCAAGGGCAAGATCAATTCGTCCTCCGACACCGCGGAGGAGTGCGCGGAGGAGTGCGCTGACGACGATGACTGCGCGCTCTGGTACTGGAAGGGCAACTCCTGCAAGCTCTACGAGAAGATGGTTTGGATCAAGGACTCTGGCAAGGACGGCCACCTTGCCGGCCCGGCCGGCTGCACCTTTTACCTGGAATGAGGGGGGGCAAAGCAAATGACTCACAGAAGACACAAAGAATCGATCTTGTCATGAAATACGTGGGAGTGAGAGAGAGAGATCGAAAAGGTAGGCCCACGAGAAGTAAGCGGTGACGCCGCGTCTGGCGCTGCTACAGCGCGCCGTGCTGGTTCCCGGCGTCCTCTTCTCGCCGGCAATGTGCCAAGGCCCATGAACCTGTGCCTGCGGCAATTGAATCTGTGTCTTCACAGTCGAACGCCCCTGTTCATGTTCTCTGGTACCATGGTGGTACCATGGGTACCATCGCGCCAGTGAGTGTAGGCAACGGACTCTATTCCGACCTGGAGTCACTAAGGCACAGGCTTTGTTGCGAGGCCCACAGAGAGCACAAGTGGTATCAAATGAAGAAAGTTGTCTTACTTTTGAGGTGTGCCATGGCGTCGCGTGAGGTCAGACGTCGTCGTACTCGCTCACTTTGCGAAGAAGCAGCCATTCTCTCCGACGTAGTCGGAGAAAGTGCCACGCACAAGCATGCGCGGCTGAAGCTTGCGCTTATCTAGCGTGCACGTGTCACCAGACCAGCGCCAATGCTTGCACTTGCGCTCCTCACCGCACCCTTGAGCGCACTCCTCTTTCGTTGTCGCGTCGGACGCGATCTCCTTCGAAGGCTTCGGCACAACTGCACTGTATGGCCAGTAGCACTCGGTCCTCTTGCCTGAGTCCGGATCAAGGTCGCAGTCCCGCGGCGCCGATGCGTACTTGCTCTTCCACGTCTTCTTCCAATCGACGTTTTGGATGTCAGTGAGCAGTTCACACGCGTCTTTCTGAAGATGGGCAGTCTGGCTCGTCGAGGCACTCCTGCGCACAGGCGAGCGAGCTTGTCACATCGTCTAGCATCCGAATCTTGGTCCCGTCGTAGCGCTTGCCAGCCTCCGCGCAGAGGTCCGTCTCCACCAGGCGGGGTGTGGTGGGCGTTGATGTGGCAGACGTGAGGGTCGGCGATGGTGTCGCTTGCGAGTCGCAGATGAGCGGGCCGGATGTGTACGCTCCTCTGTTGGCGCTGGAGGTTGAATAGCCCTCCTTGAACAGGAAGCAGGAGTCTGCTGAGCCCTTGTGCGACCACGCGATGCAGGCCGTTGTCTCGAGGCATTCTTGCGCGCACCGTAGAGGCGTTTCAATCTTCTTTCTGGGCCTACCCAGCTTGCTGTCGTTGCCAAAGTAGCGCTCGCCCTCCACGCCACACAGGTCTGACTCGACCAGGCGGGTCGTGGTTGGCGACACTGTCGCCGGCGCAGTGCTTGGGGCCGAGGTGGGGTTCCGGGTTGGCTCAGAGGTCGTGGGCGAGGATGTGCACCACTTGGGCCCAATGAAGTAGTGACGGCTCTCCCACGCAGACACTGGGGATGGCTCCTTAGACGCGAGGGTTGCCTTGAAGAAAGAACAGGTCCAGGATTGACGCCAAATTTGTAGCGAGAATTCCCAGTATGCACAGTTGGTCGTCTCCTGGCACGTGGTCATGCAAGCCGCTGGAGAGGCGACGCTCTGGCTCCCAATGATGCTTCCCATGAACGCTTGGTGACTTTTGGCGTCATACGTCATGGCCGCCTCGGCGCAGCCCGGCACGGGCACGACAGGCTCAACGTCGCGATCTGCGCAGTCCACACGTGCGCTTGTGAGCCCGAACGGGTTCGACTCCCACGAGTAGATGACCGCGTAGAGTCTGCACTGGAACCATTTGCCAGGTTTGAATGAGAAGGCTTCGCAAGCCTCGGTCTCGATGCATTGGAGGTGGCACTTGGAGATCGTGTCCACGGCCTCGTCGCTGTTCCGGTTGAAGATAGCAATTGTAGTGCCGTCGATTTCGGTATCCTCTTGATAGCAGCTGTTGTCCGGCTTCGTTGGCGCGCTTGTGGGTGAATGCGTCGGCGTGAGTGTTGGCGAGTCCGTTGGGCAGTTGAAGGACGCATCGTCCGGCAGATGGATGCGCATCTTCATCGTGAAGCCGGGAGTCTTCCAGCTGCGCTGGTCCCAGACGAAGAGTGCACTGTTCGGGCCTGCCACCTTGTTGACCTCACTCAAAATGCGCAGGTTGGTCTCGTCGAGATCGCTTGGCGAGTAGACGCCCCACGAGAGGGCTTCGCCGGAGTCAGTGACGCCCACGTCGGAGTCCGTGTTGAAGATGACATCTCCGTTACACATCTCGAGGGAGGCAGCCAGACCGGACACCAACCCGAGGTTCTTGCACTCGAGCTCGATGTAGCTGCCCACCTGCGGGTCACTGATGGAGTGCGAGAAGATCTCGCGCCAGTCGTTAAGCGTGCCCGTGGCCAGGACCTGGGCGTCCTTGTTGAGGTAGCGGAAGACGAGGTTGTTGTCGCAGCGAGCCTTGAGGGTGACGCCCCCAAGGTCGAAGATTTCCGTCGGGGCGCTCGTGGGCGCATTCGTTGGCGCGATTGTCGTGGGTGTCTCCGTTGGCGTCCGCGTAGGCCCCTCCGTCGGACAGGTGAAAGAAGGCTCGTCCGGCAGGTGGATGCGCATCTTCATCGTGAAGCCGCGAGTCTCCCAGTTGCGCTTGTCCCAGACAAAGAATGCACTGTTTGGGCCTGCCACCTTGTTGACCTCACTAAAGATGCGCAGGTTGGTCTCGTCGAGATTACTTGGCGAGTACACGCCCCACGAGAGTGCGTTGCCGGAGTCAGTGACGCTCACATCGGAGTCCGTGTTGAGGATGACATCACCGTTGCACATCTCGAGTGAGGCAGCCAGACCGGCCGCCAATCCGAGGTTCTTGCACTCGAGCTCGATGTAGCTGCCCACCTGCGGGTCGCTGATGGAGTGCGAGAAGATCTCGCGCCAGTCGTTAAGCGTGCCCGAGGCCAGGACCTGGGCGTCCTTGTTGAGGTAGCGGAAGACGAGGTTGTTGTCGCAGCGAGCCTTGAGGGTGACGCCCCCAATATCGAGGATCTCCGTCGGTGCGGTCGTGGGCGCATTCGTTGGCGCAGGTGTCGTGGGCTCCTTCGTCGGCGTCTTCGTGGGCGCATCCGTCGGACAAGTAAAAGAATGCTCGTCCGGCAGGTGGATGCGAATCTTCATCGTGAAGCCGGGAGTCTTCCAGTTGCGCTGGTCCCAGACGAAGAGTGCACTGTTCGGGCCTCCCACCTGGTTGACCTCGCTCAAGATGCGCAGGTTGGTCTCGTCGAGATCGCTCGGCGAGTAAACGCCTCACGAGAGTGCTTTGCCGGAGTCACTGACGCTCACGTCGGAGTCCGTGTTGAAGATGACATCACCGTTGCACAGCTCAAGCGAGGCAGCCAGGCCGGACGCCAACCCGAGGTTCTTGCACTCGTGCTCGATGTAGCTGCCCACCTGCGGGTCGCTGATGGAGTGCGAGAAGATCTTGCGCCAGTCGTTAAGCGTGCCCGAGGCCAGGACCTGGGCATCCTTGTTGAGGTAGCGGAAGACGAGGTTGTTGTCGCAGCGAGCCTTGAGAATGACATCGCCAAGTTGAAGCGATGCACCTGTCACATGGGCCACAAAGAGGAAAAGCACGACGCTGAAGAGCCTACCTGCGCGTGTCATCGCTGTTTCCTTCTCGAACGGTTCGGCTTGTGTTTGCGGTTTGCTTCCAAGCAATGCGTACTGCTCCGCGTTGCCGGCTTGGCCTTGAAGGCGCCTCGCACGACCTGCTTCTCCAGAGAGAACGAAGGGAGCTACTCCAGTGAAGCTATACGACTAGCTCGCCTTCGTTTGATAATGTGGGCGCAGGCGGTCAGACCCACTGGAGGTCCCGGGACACGTGCGTTCTTGATGAGACAGCTGCGCCGCATCTAACTTGCTACTCTAGCTCTCTAGAGCTACTTAGCTAGGTGAGCAACAGCCCCCTTGTTCTTCTGATTTTGCCTTCATGTGCGACTATTGTCCCGGAAGATGCGCGAAATGCACTCCCGGGACCGCCATGAAGTCCCCCGTGAGCATGCCTATGTGCAGTGGCACAGTCGCCAGAGTTCATGGCCATGAGCCTGCTGGCTCATACTGGCCCTCGTGGGGTCCCCGGCGCTGCGTAGATGCATTCAGCAAGAGAGCGGGCAAGCCTGCATAAGCTATCTGTGCCCATCAATCTCGCATGGAAATCTCGCGTGGTCCCCTTCCAACTTCGATTACGTTAACCCCGGGGTACCATAAACCGGCCATCGCTTCTGCGCATGCACAACGCTCCATTGCGGCTGTGCGAACCGCCCCGCACATACAATGTGAACCAGCCGCATGTCCCTCTCGCACCGTGACCGTGCCCCGCCCTTCTGGTGGGTCAATTGAGGTGACCGCACTGCCACCACTGGCACTGCAGTGGCCCGCCGGCGGGCCCGGTCCCTCGACAAGTCCGCCGAAACTCGGACAGCCCCGCACAGGCCACCCCCCTCAAGATTTGCTCGTTCACTTACTTTGATGAACAAGCCGCCAGACCGTCGCGCGCCGAGCAAGCACGTGGGACGATACGATCTAAGAGCGCTGGCGCGCGCATGGCGGCGTCGTGGCACCAAGATGGTCCACCCCTCAAGTCACATGGCCACGGTAGCAGCCGGGTAGCTTCCGAATCCCAGGGAACTTGGCACAGCACAAGTTGCACAACCCGGTGTCAACACATTGTCCATGGAGCTCTGTGGGTGTCGCCCTGGTCGAATCGGCCCATGACATTGACGGCAAACAGCTTGGTGCGGGCTCTCCGCCTGGTCGAGGCGTCCTCGTCGAGGCGGCCGCGTCGAGGCGGCCTGCGACCGGGTGGACAATGCACAACTTGAAGCCAAGGAGAAGAGTGGTCAGGAGGAGAAAGGTGGTCAAGATGAGCACCATGATCATTCTACATCTTAGCAGCAGACGTAGCTTCTTCATTCATTCACTGCAGCCGCTGGCGCCGTACCAGTAGTTCGCCTTGGCCTTCTTCACCTTCTTGACAGCCTTAAAGAGCGTGCACACGGCAAGGTCCGAGTTGAACTCCCAGCCCTTGCACTGACCTTTGGCATCGCAGGCGTCCATGCAGGCATCGACACTAGCTGCGGCCTCCTTCGTCAGCTCCGTGCCCTTCTTGACGTACTGGAACTGAGCCGCGCAAGCGCTCGGACAAACGATAGGGCCCGACGTGTACTTGGCTTGCTTGGTCGTCTTGGTGTTGGTCGACTCATAGCTGCCGCTGAAGAGGAAGCACTTGCTCTTTTGGGCCTTCTTCAAGTTCTCCTTGAACGAGTAGCCCTCGCAGGCCCCGTCATCGCTGCAGGCTTGCTGGCACGCTGCCAATGTTGTTGCACCATCTGCAACCCATTGGATGCCCGTGTCATCCTTGCCAGTCCCCTTGAAATAGCGAACACCGACAACAGCGCAATCGTCCACGATACGGCTGTCCACCGGGGAATGTGTTGGCTCCGCCGTGGAGTCGACAACCGGTGCGTCGGTCGGGGACGCAGTCGGGTACGCCGTGGGCGACTCGGTGGGCAGGTCTGTCGGGTACGCCGTCGGGGACGCCGTCGGCAACTCGGTCGGTAGATCCGTCGGGTACGCCGTCGGGTACGCCGTGGGCGACTCGGTGGGCAGGTCTGTCGGGTACGCCGTTGGGTACGCCGTCGGCAACTCGGTCGGTAGATCCGTCGGGGACGCCGTCGGGTACGCCGTCGGCAGCTCGGTCGGTAGAACCGTCGGGTACGCCGTCGGGTACGCCGTCGGCAATGCCGTGGGATACTCGGTGGGCAGGTCGGTGGGCAGCGCCGTTGGAGAGAGGGTAGGCATGTTCGTCGGCAGCATGGTGGGCTGGTCCGTGCAGTACTTGGGACCCACGTAGTGGGGAGCTTGGCTGTTGGGCGACGAGGTCGTCCTCTCCTCGTCATAGAGAGAGCAGCGGTAGGCCGAGGAGTAGGTGCGAAAGGCCCAGTTTGTGCACGCATCGTTCGCCTGGCAAGCCGCTTGACAGGCGGCGGGCGTGGCAACAGCGGGGTTGCTGTCGTACCTGAGCAGAGTGCTGCCCGTATACTGAAGGCCACTCGTGCTGCATGCAGGTACCGGGACGAGCGCACTTGGATCATCGCAGTCCACGCTGCCCGTGACGAAGCCGCTGTTGATGTACTTCTCTGCCCAATAGCCTGAGTAGAGCTTGCACCAATGGTTAGAGCCGCCCTTAAAGAAGCTCCACGTGGTGCACCCACTTGTCTGCTGGCACTTCATGTGGCACTCCGCTTGCGTGCTGATGTCATCCTTGTTGGGGAAGTAGCCCTTGCCGGAGCCCGTCACAACGTACCCTGGCCTGTAACAGCTGTCATCAGGCGTGGTGGGCGACTGCGTCGGCGCCATCGTCGGCGCTGCGGTAGGGCAGAGGGAGCCGGTGGGTAGAGCGAAGCGGAGCGTGGCCTCGAACCCGCTCGTCTTCTGGTCATAGGCGTCCTTGTTCCACACCCAATAGGCGTCAACGGGACTGGCGACGCCGGTCCAGCGGTTGGACTGGTTGACTGAGATGAAGATGAGGTCCTCGTTGCCGCTGAAGTCGTCCGCGTAGGACAGCTCCCAGGCGAGCGGCTCACCCTCGTCGGAGACGGCCAGGGATGGGCTCGTCGGGTAGCGTTGGCCGCAGACATCCACGGTGGCGATAATGCCAGCCACATCGTGCTGGTTCACGCACTTGAACTCAAGATAGTCTCCTGGCTCGGCGTCCTGGAGCGTGTGGGAGAAGAGCGTGCGCCAGTTGTCGAGCTGCACGGTCTCGACAACCGTACCGGTTTTGCTGACATGGTTGAACGTGAGGTAGTTGTCGCAGTGCGCCTCGATGGTCACCTCGTCACTGTTGCTGATGGCGACGGCGGAGGCCACGAACGCGACCAGCACCACGAGCCCGACGCGCAGCGGCGACGAGTTCATTGTGCCGCCGCGGCACTGCAGCTCGCGGCTCCTCCTGCCTTGCAGCGCCGCCTGCTGGCGCGCGCTATCACTCTCTCGCTCGCTCTCTTTCCCTTTCTCTGCACGGCGATGGAGGCTGCCGTGGGTCGCTTCGATGCAGGTCTGGGGTTTGCGCTGCACCGTGTCCCGGTGGCAGCATCCAGGCTATACCATGTGTCCCCTTGCTCGCGAGCCGGACGAGGTTCGGCGACCATCGTGCCACCTCTCCACTTTTCCGCGCCGGCTGCCGTCCCTTGAATGTCTCGATTGGCTGGCGAATGAATCCACATTTCGGCGGGGGGTCCGGGCCGCGCCGGCGCTCTGAGGGAAATAGTTCCGTTCGTTGCGTCAGGGCAGGTGTGGCGAAACCAGTTGGCGAAGCCAGTGGACCAAACGCAGAGTGCACGACGAAGAAAGTGGACTTCTATTCGAGCAAGGGCCCCGGGCCCGCCACGCTGAAAAGTGCTGGCGGGAGGGGGGGGGAGTGGGGCGACCGATTCCAGTTCTTCCCTCCCAAGCTCTATGATGACACCAGCGAAGCAGGCGGACAGCGGGCGACCTAAGGCCGGCGGCGGGCGGCCGGGCGAGACCAGATTGTTGACAGAAAGCTTGACGTCAGCAAGGGAATGCGCGCGTGCCACAGTATGGAGTTCCGACATGGCCGGCTCGGCGCGGACCGTGGTCGAGGTCTCTCCAGGACCTCACATCGGCCGCTGCCGAGGAAAAAATTGGACTCGAGCCAGTGCAGGCTACTGAAATTTGGCCGCCTGCCAAGCACGCACGCACGTGCTGGCAGCAGCGCTGGCAGGAAGCCTCCCCGCCGGACGCTTCTCCGCGCCACAGAGGTTAGCGGACACCAAGTAAACATTGCGTTATTGTCTGTCTGTGCACTATTACGAACGACGGTCCCTCACTCGATGGTGCAGCCGGGCTCACCAGCAACGCTCTCCGCGGGGCCATTGGCCTTCATCCATTTGAGAACCTTGTACAGCTTGCACTTGGTGCCCGTCCAGTGCCAGAGAGCGCACTCCTCGTCCTTGGCGCACTGAATGGCGCAGTCCTCAAGAGAGCCTGCACTCGAGGAGATCTTGCCTGTGCCCTTGACCTTGGCGCCCTCCATGAAGCAGGCCTCCGTGGTCCTGCCCTGGTCCCCTTCGTTGCCATCATCATCGCCGCCGCAGTTGAGCGGGCCCGAGGTGTAGACAAAGGACTTGCCGGTCTTGACCTCGGTCTGGAAGCCTTCGTCAAAGAGGAAGCAGGTGCTCTTCTTCGGCTTCTTGAGATCCTTCTTGTGGGACCAGGCAATGCAGCCAGTGGTGTCGAAGCAGACTTGCGCGCATTCGAGCGGCGTGGAGACGGCCACGGAGTCGGTCATCTGTTCGTCGAAGTAGCGCACCGTCTCGACGCCGCAAATGTCATCCTCGGCTAAGCGCAGCAAGGTCGGCTGCGCGGTGGTGGGCTCGGACGTCGGGAAGGGAGTCGGCTCTACCGTCGGTGTGGCCGTGGTGGGCGCAGACGTGCACCACTTGGCGCCGAGGTGGTAGAAGCGTGCGTTGGAGGAGGCGGTGGTTGGCTTGATCCACTCCTTGAAGAGGATGCAGGTCCATGACGGCACCCAGGGCTTGACGATGAAGTTCCAGTACTTGCACTTGTTTGAGCCGGCGCAGATTGTCTGGCAGTCCGCGGGCGAAGCAATATCCTCGTTGGAGATATACGCGGTTAGGTAGTTCCTGTTCGCCGGGCCCACATCAAAGTACGCGCCCTGCGTCGCGCAGTCCGGGATCGGCTCATCCTCGTCCACGGAGCGCGAGATGCAGTCGACCTGCCCACTCGTGAAGCCCGAGGTCTCGTTCTGCGACGAGTACACGGTCGCTAGCAGTGTGCACGTCGTGTAGGAGGTGCTGGAGTAGGTCCACGAGTCGCACGATTTGGTGTCGATGCAGTGCAGGTGGCAGTCGGCCGCCGACGTGACCGGGTCCGCGCTAGCCTTGGTCCACGTCGCGAGCTCCAGGCCGGTGAACTTTGTGTCCTCCTCGTAGCAGCTGTCATCAGGGTTCGTGGGCCACGCGGTCGGCAGGGCCGTAGGATACTCCGTCGGGAAGGCCGTGGGAAAGTCCGTGGGCAGCATCGTAGGAAAGGCCGTAGGGAAGGCCGTGGGCAACTTCGTTGGGAAAGCCGTGGGTAGCTTGGTCGGCAGCATCGTCGGCAGCACCGTGGGCAGCATGGTCGGCGCAGGTGTTTCGCAGATGGTGGTGTCCAGCAGGTGGAAAGAGAAGGTCAGGCCGAAGTCGTTGACGTCGCGCTTTCCCTTGGCCCACACAAAGTTTGCGCCTTCTACAACCTCGCCATCACCCCAGTCAAAGTTCTTGAGCCCATTCGACGACCCAGAGTACGGAGCTACGATCCACTGCAGCGGTGCCGTCGACGTGCCGATCACGATGGCGTCGGCGTCCGTCACATAGGCCGTGTCACCGCAAGGGTCGATGGTGATGGAGGCACCGAAACCGGAGTCGCCGACGCGGTCGCTGGCCTTGCACGTGAACTCGAACCAGTCGCCGATCTGAACCCCGGATATCTTGAGGTCGAAGACCGAGGACGACTCAATGTAGTCGAGATTGGACTCCAAGAAGAGGTTGCCGTTCTCCCGAAAATGTTTGAAGCCGAGCTCATCATCGCAGCGAACCAAGACTTGAGCCGTGAAGGATTCGCCCGCAGCCTCTGTGGCCAGGAATGCGCACGCGGCCAACGCGACCAGAGCCTTGCTGTTGCCGCCCATGGTGACTTGCTTGTACGTCGGGTGTTGTTTCGAAGCTTGATTGAAGGTCTGCCTGCGGCCAGGCCTGCCGAATTGCCCGCGCGGCACCGCTCCTGCTGCGCGACTAGCACGGCCCACGCAGCGTGACAAAAACGTTGCGTCGCCGCTGGACCAGGGCCATCTTCGTGGCTGGGTCGCTCGGCAGGTTCGGGACTTCGCCTTTCTATGTGAGTGAAGACCACCAACGGGGTGCAAGTTGGCTCCGGGCCGCGTCCCGAGCTGCGTGCACCGTGGGGACCCCTTGAGGATGCCGTTTCGGGCCCCTGTCAGCCAGCCGGTTAGCAGAAGCACTGGTACATGAACCAAAGGAGCGCCAGCCTGCACTGCCAAGTACCGAGTCTCGTACGAGCTTGTGACATGGCGCGCCGTCCCGACTTGACTGTGAGGGAGGCAGCCCTGAGCCACCCCCCCCCCTCCCACCTGCCGGCGGGGACTCGCACTCATCACTCACTGGTGATACACTTGCATGGCACGCGGCCGCACGAGGGGACAAAAGTCGAGCCACGGGCCTGGGGGCGTGGTGGAAATCAAGCCCACCTCGGCCGAGCGCCCGGAGACTGCCGCCAGCGTGCGTAAGAGGGGTTGCTCAGAGACGCAGCAAGGGCCGCACGCAAGAAAAAAGACGTCCGCCCGGCCGCCAGCACGCTTTGAAGAAAGCGAACCTCTCGCGGGGCTCGTCTGCCCTCCCATGGCCTGACGGGCGGCACGCGTGATTCGTCAAGGGATCGGGACCAGGTTTTGTCCTTGGCTCGCGGCACGCGTGATTCTTCAAATGTTCGGGACCAGGTTTTGTCCTTGGCTCATACGTGAGGACTACACATACGTGTGGAGGCCACGCCCCCCCCCCCCCACAACGCGTGTGGGAGCTTGAGCTTCCGAGTCGGGATCTTGGTGGCGAACGGACAATGACATGAACATGGACATGGACATGGGCATGTGATATTGACTTGGAGATCTATCTCTCGTCAGGCTGCTGCGATGACGGCGGCAGCTGCGCTGGCGGTGGTGGCGGCGGTGGCGGCGCAAGCACTGGAGACGGTGGCTGCGGCACAGGCGCCATCTCAGGCGGCGTAGGGCCGACGTGCAGCATTTGGTCGGGCCGAGGAACACGACGGAGCTCGCGGTTCTCGCGGCGCTGCTTGGTGAGCATTTCCTTGGCGCGGTCCTCACGGCGTCTCGCCTTGGAGAGCTCCTTGACAGCATGGTCATAGCGTACCTTGAGCTCAGAGCGCGCGAGATGGCCGTAGCCGAGGTCACGGTCGCTGGGAGCAACCTTGGTGATACGGACCTCGCTGCGCCGAATGCGGGCGTTGAGCTGCTTGAGGCAGTTGCGGCAGGTTTGAAAGCGCGCGGCGCGCTTGGGCTGGTTGAAAAGCTCGCAGTCCGCGGCGCGGGCACGTAGGCCAGCGCGGCCGCTGGCAGGATCCCAGGCACATTCAATGACGACGGCGATCTCGCCAGCCTCGTCGACGACAGCGCCGACAACGAGGCGCTGCGGCGTACCAAGCGCCAGCGCCTTGTCGCGATGCTCAGAGGGCAGGTCAACGAAGACCTCAACGCAGCGGCGCGAGAAGTGCGGGTGACGGAAGTTGTCGCCTGGACATGGCCCAAAGCCGTCCAGCGCGTCCAGGACAGCGCCCACCTCGCTCGGCGACGCACAGCGCGACGGCACGCCGGGCAAGTGCACGCGCTTGCCGAGAAGCGAGACCTCGAGACCGCCGCCGTCCAGCGCCCAGGTGAGCGAGAAGCCCTCGGCAGCTGTAGGGCCGGGCTCGGGCGTGATGCGGACAATCGCCTCGGTGGCGTCCGGGACCACGGCGAAGCGGCAGCCCTTGCTGGCAACCCACTGCCGCAGGGCGTTGATGTTCGTTTGGTCGAAGCGCTCGCGCTCTGCCAGCAGGTCATGGTGCGCGGCGAGGAGAGCGCGCTGTTCGGCGACGGGACGCGGCGTGTCGCGAATGTGGCGCGGTGCCTTGGTCTGGCCTTGGGCGAGCTGCTGCGCGAGCTGCGCGTGTGCCGTGTCCGGCTGGTGCAGCGGCGCGAAGTAAAGCCAGGTGGTGCCGTCCGGCCGGCAGGCGGGGCCGGTCTTGACGAGGACGTCCTGGCCCACGCAGAGGCGCACGAGACTGATGGCGGGGACTGCGGGCGCGAGGTCGACTGTGGGCGCAAGGTCGAGGGGCTCTGCGTACCGGTCCACGAAGGCGAGAAGTTCGTGCCATAGCTCTGGCGCCATCTTGTGCGGTGGGCGCAGCTCGGCCTCCTCAAACCAGACCATGTGCGCGCTGGTGGCAGCCAGAGTGCAGGCTAGCAGGACGAGCATGTCGTCGCTGGGGCCTTGAACTGGCGAGGGCAGCTGGCTGTGCGACCCCGGCAGGAGCGAGGTGCGCACAGAGGGAGGGCCGAAGAGCTCGCCAGCACGGAACCAGGCGAAGAGCGTGTCGCGCGCCTCGCACGCGAAGCAAGCCATGCGCGTGGCATGCACGTGGGGCGCCCAGAGCGCGGCTTCACAGACGTAGAGCCAGCGGAAGCCGAAGACGGGCGCGAGACGACGCACGACAACGAGGCCGGCGTGGCGCGCGACGCAACACGTCTCGTCGACCTCGGCTTCGGCCGCCGCTGTGCTGAGGCCGTCCAGTGTAGCCCAAAAGGACCACCACTTGATAACGCGGCCAAAGTGCTCGTCAACAAAACGCTCCAGGTCCTCGGAGGTGATCCAGACGCCCTTGCGCGGCATGGCTGCCAGCGGCTTGAAGAAGTCCACGTCCACATGGCTGCCGTCGCCGCGGCCCACGGCGTCCATGCGGCGCAACTCGCGAACGAGGCCGAGGCGCTGCACCTCTTCGCTGGCGCGGCGCTCCGTGGCCAGCGTCGCGCCGGGGCTGGCGCTCTCGAGCTCCGCGTAGGGCCGCTTGCGCGCCACGGTTCGCGAGCGTTTGGCACCGGGCGCCCTCGTCGCGGCGTCGAAGCTCCGCGCGCCAACGTAGTCCGGGGCGTCCATGGCCATCGGATCCGCCTCCTCGCGCGTGCGAAATCGCCTGTGAAAGCTGCTCAGGAATTTGAGCGCTCGGTTGGACCGGAGCGCCGGAAGCTCGCTGGGCAGGCCGTGCAGCATCGCCGCGTGCGCCGAGGGCGACCACGTCTCCGCCGTGTACGCCCAGAAGCGACCTTTGCTGTCGGGTTTGGTCGTGCGCACGAAGATGCGCTCGTCCTTCTCGCTTGGCAGCACGATGCACGGGCCGGCCGCCAGGTCGCCGCGCTGGTCGACGACGGCCAGCACAGCCTCCCACGTCGATTGCGACACGAACCGCCGCGGCGGCCGCAGCTCTTGCTCCAGCGCGTACCACTCGCCGCCCTCCAGCACACGGGTCAGCTGCTCTGCCAGGTACGCCAGTCTCTCGTTCACGTCCATGAAGGACGGCAGCGACACCATGGCGCTCGCCGCCGCCGCGACGCCCGACGCCATGCCGCGGGCCGCTGGCACAGCCGGGGCCTCGGGCGGCGCAGGGGGCGCCGCAGCCCCCGCCGCGGGGGCTGCCACGCCCCTCGGCGCGGACTCCCTTTGCTCCGGCGGCTGCAGCATATGGGGTTGCCGTTCTGCCCTGGGGCTCGCCAGAGCGCTGGAGCGCCTCCGCACTCGAGGTGCAGTGCGTGAAGGAAGACGAGCACGACGCCAGGTCAACGACCATGGCTGGCCGGACTCCGTGTCCGTCCGAGTCCGAGTCCGAGTCCGAGTCCGAGTCCGAGTCACTGCAAGCAGCGCGCGACGCAGCACTGCACTGTCGCAGAGTCAGGGTCATGGTCAGTGCTGCGCACTGCAAGCAGGCATCTTCTTGAACTTCTCGACTCCTCGACGATGATGTGGTTGAGCAAGTCTGACGTCTACTAACTAAAACCTTTGGCACCAAGGAAATCACTTCTTGCCAGCCAGGACGTCATTGACCTGCGGCTTGCCGATGTGCTTGAACATGCGAATGTACCCCGTGTACACGCCGTCGTCGCGGTAAAAGGGAAAGGCCAGCAGCTTGGATGGGTCCACCTTGTGCTCGGTCGCGAGCGCCTTGATGATGCCCTCGGAGTCCATGAGCGGTTTCTCGCCCTCGGCGAGCTGCAGCGCCGGAAAGGTCAGCTTCTCGCCCTCTCCAAGCAGGGCCTTGAGCTTATCGCGGTTCGCCTGCGAGTCCGACTCCACCCTGACCTTGTCCGCGAGGCCTGCCTCGCCCACAAAGAGCACTGTCTTGAGCGAGTACGGGCACATGCGCTTCGCAAACAGCGTCGGGAGCGACATGCTGCCGGTCTAGCTCGCTGTCGTGCCCGGGCTTTCGCTTTGCCGCGTGATCGCGCCGCTCGCGTCGCGAGTCTCGCTGAGGTGGCCTACGTCCTCGAGATGCGCCACTGCAAGCTCGGCCAGACCTCGCTCTCGTGCAGCGGGCCTCTCGCCGCCTGCCCGCGAGCCTGCCTGCCTGCCTGCCTGCCTGCCTGCCTGCCTGCCGAAGCGCCTGCCGAAGCGCGCGCGCGAGCGAGCGGCGAGAGACGGGGTTCTGCAGCAGCGGCCGGGCCGGGGCCGGGACGGGGCGGAGTGTAATGTGATAAGCAGAGGAGGGCCAAGGCTGAGACAAGTCCGAGCGGACGCGCCCGGCCGTCCGGCCGAAGGCGACACGATGATCCGACAGCCAGCCAGCCAGGCACAGCAGCAGCAGCAGCAGCAGCAGCAGCAGCAGCAGCAGCAGCAGCAGCAGCAGCAGGAACGGCGACCAGCTACTTTAGTTAGAAGCTTACTGTTTAGGTTGGTTTGGCTTGGTCGATGGCCTGGTTCACTTCGCTCGAGCTTAGCGCCTCGAGGGCGTGGTCGCCTCGCTGGCGGACAGGGGTCTCGCCGGTTCGATTAGATCTTGCCGGCGAGGACATCGTTGACCTCGGGCTTGCCGATGTGCTTGACCATGCGGATGTAGCCCTGGAAGAAGCCGTCCGGGGCGGTGTAGTAGTCGAGGGCCGTGAGGTCCTTCTTGTCGAAGCCATAGCGCTCGGCGAAGAGGTCGATGATGCCGTCCGAGTCCATGAGCGGCTTCTCGCCGTCCTTCTCCTGCAGCGCGGGGAAGGTGAGCGACTCGCCCTCGCCCAGGAGCGCCTGCAGCTTCTCGCGGTTCTCGTCCGAGTCGGACTCCATGACGACCTTGTCCAGGCAGCCGGCCGAGGCCGCAGCAATGACGACCTTGAAGCAAAACGGGCACGTCTTCTTCAGGTAAAGCTTCGGGCCCTCCTCCGACATGGTGGCTCTCGCTCCTTGTGGCACGCTGCGCTCGCCACGCCGCGCCGTGAGTCTTCTTTCGTCCTCGGCAGCCAGCGACTTCGTCCTTGTGGATGCAGCGCGCAGTAGCGCCGTCGTGCATGCAGAGTATCTTGCCGCTCACGTCGCGCAGGGGCCGGCCGGACACGACGAGGCAACGGCGGCGCGGGGCCGGCCATGCAAGCCGGCAGCTGCCAGCGCCGCGCCAGGGACCGCGCAGCCGCCGCGCGCGACATCCTGCGAGCCCGCGATCCCGTGCGAGGACCTACCTGCCTATGTCTGTGTGCCCTACTGCCGTTGGTTACGTTGCGGATTTGCTCGCTCGTGCCTTGCTTGTTCAGAGAGCCTCGGGTTCGGAACGACCTTTGCCGACGGGCTGGCCCGGGCTATCATCAGCCCCGGCCAAGCAAGGAGCATGGCCGTGCCAGTGGCGCGGCCACAGAAGTTGCTCGCCGTCAGGAGCAAGCAGGGGTGGGGCAAAGATAAGATAACGTTCGCTTGGGCTGATGGCCCATGCCCTGCTGCAAGGCAGACGTGCAGGCACCAAGCTGACAATGAGTGCTCGGCTTCGCAGTCCTCGCATTGGCTCGTCTTGGGTTTCCAAGTCATTTCCTCACATGTAAGTTAATTAAAACTCTCGTTGCCGGAGTCATTTACTCACTTTCGGAGTTAGCTCTCTACTTCTCGTTGCCGGCGATCACGTCAAAGACCTCGGGCCGACCAATGTACTTGAACATGCGGAGGTAAGCCTGGAAGAAGCCGTCCGGCGCGGTGTAGTAGTCAAGGCCCTTGAGCTCGGTCCGGTCGAAGCCGTAGCGCTCCGCGAGGACGTCAATGATGCCGTCCGAGTCCATGAGTGGCTTCTCGCCGTCGTGGTCCTGCAGCGCAGGAAAGGTCAGCGACTCGCCCTCGTCCAGGAGCGCCGACAGCATCTCGCGGTTCTCCTCCGAGTCCGTCTCCATGACCACCTGGTCCAGGCAGCCAGCCGAGGCCGCCGCGATGACGACCTTGAAGCAAAACGGGCACGCCTTCTTCAGGTACAGCTTGGGGACATCCTCCGCCATCTTTGTTGCTTGCTCTCGCTTGCTCTTGCGAGCTCTCTCGCGCTTGTTCTGTTGTCTGTGGGTCTGCCACGCTGTGAGTTGGCATTGCCATCGCCGCCGCCGCGCCGCTCTCTGTCGAGCGTCCACCCGCACGCAGTTGCAGGCATTGTGACTGCAGGCGCCGACTTCTTCTTACCTTGGCTTCGTCCACGGGTTGATGCGGGTCTACCGGCCGTGCGAGGTGTCTGATTGTCGCGCCGCGGCGCGCGGCGCCGCCGGTCTCGGGTTCATCGCAAGCAAAGCCGAGGTCAGGCTCTGCCAGTGACACTGTGACAGTGATTCTGGGTGAGTGAGCAAGAGTGAGGCGGTACGACTTCAAGGCGCGCTGGACACCGCTGGGCGCAAGAAGCTCCGCGCCGCGGGTGACGTTTGCGGCTGCGATGCGGCACGGCACGGCGCGGCAGCCCGTGCCGGTGGAGTGCGGCCGCAAGCACGGCGTCGCAACAGGCCAAAGTCTGTCCGTGCGCGAGAGTCTGCACGAGCGGCCAGCCAGACACGGTCTGAGTGACCGTGAAGCGCACATCTCCGTGTGCGAAAAAAAGGCACGCAACAAAAACAGAGCCTCCGCGTGGACTGGCGTGGACTCTGTCTGACAAGCTCTGCGCTGCGCCATGCTCGGAGCCGGAGCCAGATCATGATGGGAACATGCGAAGCGATAGCGACCGTGTCAGAAGCGGCGCTCACGCGCATTGCGCGAGCGCAGCTCTGGCGGCACGGGCCCGTGGCCGGCGCGTTGGAGGACCTGGAGCAGGTCTCTGAAAAGGACCGCGGCGAGCTGTGGAAGCGCACATTCGCATGGGCTCTGCCGCACGACGCGGAGCGCGTGCGCTTCGAGACGCTGTCAAGTGCCGACATTGCTCTCGTGGACCTGAAGCAGATCGCGAAGGACGTGCCTCGCGCCGGCGCGGCGAGGCGCGCGGGGGTGGCGGCGTCCATCACCACACAGACAGCGCGGCCATCCTTTGCGCAGCGGAGGCAGGACGCCTGCCGTGCGCAGCACCTGGAGCAGGTTCTGCGCGCCTTCGTGGCGCACGGCCATGCATACTCGCAGGGCATGAACGAGATCGGCTTCGTGCTGCTCGAGGTGCTGGAGGAGCCGGACCTGACCTTTGCCTTCCTTGTAGGCCTTACCCAGAGCCTGCTGCCGTCGGTCCTTGCGAGCGCGGCGCTTCACGACGCCGAGGCGATGTGGGATGGCGAGCTGGGCGCGCGCTTCCCGTCCGAGGCGGCGCGCTGCCGTGAGGCTGGCCTCTTCCCGGGGCTGCTCGTGGTCAAGTGGCTCGTTTCCCTCTTCACGCAAGTGTCCTTCTCGGGTGGCGGCGTGCACTTGCCCTGGACCACAACGCTCGCGTGCTGGGACGTCGCCTTTAGCTTTGGCATGGCGGGCGTCAGCGCTGTGGTCTTGGGGCTCTTCGAGCGCATCGCAAGCACGGTGCGTGCGCTCCCTCGTTGCGCGCGGGACGAGGACGTGCTGGAGACCGTGTGCGTCTTGCAGGGCCTTTCCGTGGCCGACCTGTACGAGAGCGTGCGTGCTCACCTGCTCCAACCGGAGGGAGACGACGCGCTATTGGACAGCTTTCGCGAAGACCTTCGCGCAAGACTCGCACACCGCCAGCAACACAGAACGACTCGAGTCATGCTGCGCACTCCCTCTTCTGCGAGCAGCGACTACCTTGCAGCGTGGCATGGCCTGCGCGAGGAGACCGCGGATGGCAGCGATACTTCGTCGAGAGCCCATGACTCGACCCGGACGTCAGCAGCGCGCGCGTCCCACGAGGCCAGCCAGTGGCTCCAAGCTCAGGATGCAGCGTCCGGCTCCCTGTACTACCGCCACGTCTCCGGCCAAAGCCAGTGGGATGCCCCAACATGCGGCTTCGTGACGCTCGAGGGCAAGCTCGCCGTGCCCAAGCGGCCATCAACGAACTAATCAATATCAAATTCTGCCGATACTTATTGCGACCGATACGAAAGAGATCTCGTGGCAAGCTCAAACGTCCTTGCGCAGAACCCTTTTGTCCCTGTCTCGGTTGGGTGCGCTGGCCTCTCGCACGTGACGCGACCCTGCAGGTGCGCGAAAAAATTGCTGGCTCGTGCCCAGCGGCGTGTCCCGCGAAAAGCCCACGTGAAAACGACGCCCTGAGTACCCTCGCATCAGGCTTCCCGAGCTCCCAACTACAGGCAGCCGGCAGCCATGGCCGACCAGAGACTACCCAAGGTATCGGAGAGAGAAGGAGAGAGAGTCGTTAAGCCCGACGGGACTGGACAGTCCTGTCTCCTGTGGACGGACGGGGGCCGAGCTTCAGCGGCGCACAGCACGGGATGACCCGGACCGAGTCAGGCAAGGTCAATCAATCGCTCGTGCAGGCAGCCAGCCAAGCCGAGCCGAGCAGAGCCAAGACGAGATGCGACGAGACGAGACGAGCGGGCGTGGCCCTGGCGGGCAGATCGGCCGCGCCTGGGCGGGCATCAGACAGGCCGCACGCAGCCTGGCGAACCGGGGCCGGGTGGTCGGGCACAGGTAGGAGGCGGGCTGGTCCCGGGACCTGGAGCAGGCCCCGGACCTCGTACGGCGGGGTCATGCGCGAGGTTCCTGACCTGAGGGTCCCGTGGTGGATCTTGTACAGGTTCAGGTCATAGGCAGGGCGTGCCATTGCATCGGGGGCAATCTCAGCTTCGAGCGGGCGCTGTGGGCGCGCCCGACGAAGGATCTGCCTCACAAGAAAGGTACTCAAGCACTGCTCTGCTCTGCTCAGCGCGCAGACGCTGGGCAGGGCTGGGAGCCATACCTGCGGCGCGCTGCAAGCAAACCCGCAACTCGCAAGCCGAAGAAGAAGAAGAAGAAGAAGAAGCAAGAAGCAAAACCCCGAAGCAGAGAATTCGAGAGCAACAAAGCAAAGCCATACAAAGAAGCCGCGAACACTCCGTCAAGATGGGCAACGCCAAGTGGATGGTGACCGTGGCCATGCTGGCCACGTCGTTGGGCGTCTCCTGGGCGGATCAGGAGTGCTACCTGTCCGGCGTCCAGTATGTGGGCTCGGGCGTCAAGAGGCTCCAGGGCGGCCAGACGCCAAGCTCCTGGGAGGGCTGCGAGACTGCGTGCGACCAGGACGAGAAGTGCAACTACTTCACTTACTTCAACCCGAACAACGATCAGAACGACAAGTTCTGCAACCTGTACGCTGATGTCTGGGACACCGAGACCGCGAACGCAAATTACCGCAGCGGTGCGGTGGACTGCGGAGACCCAACCCCGGGCGACCTCGTGCCGGAGTGCTCTCTCCAAGGCTACACGTGGAAGGGCGCAACCAAGGAAACCTACACCAAGATTGCTGGCATGGCGTCGCCGCAAGCATGCCAGGAGGCGTGCCAGGAGGACGACGATTGCACGCACTGGAGCTTTGAGGCGTTCGCGTCGGAGTTCAAGTGCAGGCTCTGGGAGGACAGCGGCAACATCGAGCTGGACGCCAAGAATGACGAATACTGGGCAGGCTCCAAGTGGTGCAGCGACAGCCCGACGGCGTATCCCACCAAGAGCCCGACCACCGCCCTCCCGACCAAGCTGCCCACGGCTTCCCCGACGGAGTATCCCACGGCGTACCCCACCGCATACCCCACCCTTGAGCCGACCCTTGCGCCCACGAGCCCGGACGACTCGTGCTACCGCACCAGCGTCAAGTTTCTCGGCTCGGGCATCGAGGTGATCAAGAACGATGATGAGGTTGACAGCGTGGAGGCCTGCCACCTCAAGTGCCTTGACACTGAGTACTGCACGCACTGGAACTTCTTCGGCGGCAACTCGAACCACTTTTGCGAGCTCTTCGCTGGTGTCTTCGATACCGTGGACGTGAACAGCGGCTACACGGCCGGTGATGCGGACTGCGAGAACGTGATCGAGCCCGAGGCCGCCCCCGAGTGCAGCTCGACCAAGGTCGAGTTCAAGGGCACGCCGATGACCAAGTACGACATGGATCCGACCCTGGCCACGCCGTCCGCCTGCCAGCGCAAGTGCCAGGAGACCGCCACCTGCGCCTACTTTGGCTTTCGTGGTCTGTCCTCGTCCTGGCGCTGCTCCCTGTACGACTCCTTGAGCAACGCGGCCACGCGCAGCAGCGGCAACTACTTCACTGGCCCCAAGTGGTGCACGTCGGCGCCCTCGATGGCGCCCACGAGGCTGCCGACCGCTTCCCCCACCAAGGAGCCCACGGCACAGCCCACCGCGTATCCCACCAAGCTGCCGACCGCCTCCCCGACCGCCTATCCCACCAAGCGCCCGACCGCCTCCCCGACGGCCAGCCCGACCGAGGAGGACGTGGTTCGTAACGCTGACGGCTGCACCGAGCTCAACGTGCGCTACTACAAGGGCAAGGGCAAGAACGACGAGGCCGAGCAGTGGAAGGTTGGCAGCGCCAAGACCGTCGCGGCCTGCAAGCAGGCATGCATCGATGACGTGGACTGCGACGGCTGGTCCTTCAAGGACGACCTCAAGAAGCCCGCCAAGAGCACATGCTTCCTCTTCTCCGCCGACTACGAGATGGTCGCGGTCAAGGCCAATGGCAAGGTCGAGTACACCTCGAGCCCGGCGGACTGCCCGACCGCGTGCGCCGCCCAGTTCCGTACCGTCAAGAAGGGCTCCGTGCTGGACGAGTCCTCCGAGGCCACCGTGGACGACTGCGAGGCCCTGTGCGACGCGGACGCCAACTGCAACGCCTTCCTCTACGACACCATGTCCGGCGACTGCACCCAGTACAGGTCCGTCAAGAAGACCAAGTACGCCCGCGCCAACTACTGGCTCGGCACGGGCGACTGCTAAGCCGGCGCGCCCTGCGCGCGTGGCCCGGCCCGACTCCTTTCTGTTGGTTGATGTTATTACCAAGCAAACCAAGTTCTGTTGTGCCGTGACTCACGACGAATGCCGCGTCAAGTTGCGCTGCACTCACTGCTGGCCGCAGCGATGGAGACTCCCTGTCGCATGGCAAAGAGTTGGCCAAGATCAGTCAGTCAGTCACCTCAAAGAAGAGCGCGACTTTGACAGGCGCGACGGCGCGACGGCGGCTGTCAAACCTCAAGCTAAACCTCAAGGGGCCGGCTAAGCCTCTAGCTAGCTAGCCCTGCTGTAGACCTGGACGTCAACACGTACACGCGCGTGCTGGCTCGTCTCGGCTCCCTCCCTCGGCCGACCAGCCTCTACCAGAGGTCGAGGCCGCAGTTCTTCGAGTGCTCCGACCGCGCAGCGCGGGTCGGGTGCTACGCGGGCAGCGGCAGCGCAGGCGCGATCGGCAGCGTCGCGCGGCGTCTTCGGATCAGGCGCGCGGAGCTCGAGACCTTGCGAGATGGCCATGGGCGATGTGGAGCTAGGGCGCGTGGCGAGCGCCGGGCCGGCGCGCGCGGCGCCGCCTCACGCGCAGTGGAGCCAGCAGCAGTACGGCCAGCAGCAGCAGGCGTACCCGGCGGCGCAGGTGATGGACGATGAGATGTCGCCCCTCGGCACGATGGAGATCCAGATTAGGCACGGCTTTGTGCGTAAGGTCTTCGGCATCCTGCTGCTGCAGCTCGCCGTCACCTTTGGTATCGTGGTTGGCATCGTGAACAGCGAGAGCTTCACCAACACGCTGCAGAGCAACACCCAAATCTATTACGCGTGCTGGGGCGTCTCCTTCTTCATCATCATCATGCTCTCTTGCTTCAGCAAGACGGCGCGCGCACACCCGTGGAACCTGATCGCGCTGGCCGTGGTCACGGTCTGCTTGAGTCTCGTGCTTGGCACGGTAGCCACCTTCGTGGAGACCACCACCGTCTACCTGGCGCTTGGCACGACCGTCATCTTGGTTGCCTCCCTCATCGCCTTTGCGAGCCAGACGCGGTATGATTTCACGTCCAAGGGGCCGTACCTGCTCGTGCTCCTGCTGGTCTTCCTCCTCTTTGGCATTATTATGATCTTCTGGGCCGACGAGAACAGCTATGCCAGGACCGCCTGGAGCTTCCTCGGTGTGCTTCTCTTCAGCTGCTTCGTCGTCTACGATGCGCAGCTCATTGTTGGCGGCAAGTCTCGCCAGTACCAGTACGGTGTTGACGACTACGTGCCCGCAGGTAAGTACAGACAGAGCGCTCGACCCGCGCATTGACGCGTTGCGCGCGCACTGCCCCACCACGAGACTGACACGGACCTTGAAACGCGCAGCGCTCTCGCTCTACCTTGACGTGGTCAACATCGCCATCCTGCTCATGTCCGGCTTTGACAACACCTAATTGTAAGAGCGCATCCCCGCGGCGGCTGCTGCCTCCCGCCGCCCTCCTCATGACCTATCTCGTTTCTCCTTTCTCCTTTCGCCCGCTCCGCTGCGACTCCTTGAGTTGTTACACCACACTTGCTTGCTTCGCTTGTGTGCAAGACGACAGTGACGACGAGCCGGAGCCTCGCCTTGTGCCTTGCGCCTTGCGCCTTGCGCCTTGCGAGCAAAGCTCGAGCTCGGCCGGGCGGCGGAGCGGGGCTGGCCGCCGCCCGCGCGCTGCGTCCGCGGCCGGCCGGCCTCGGGCGCGCGCGCGCGGCGCGCGCGCCCGGCCGGACTCTGCGATCTCGAAAACCAGATTCTGACCAACCACCACCATCTGATCTGCGAGCGGCGCGGCGAGGAGCAGACCCAGAACCGGCGGGCGCTTTCGCGCGCGCGCGGCGCGGCGAGGCGCGGCGGCGCGCGGCGGCGCGGCGGCGCGGCGGCGGCGAGATGGAGCGCTGCTCCCGCAAGCGCAGCCCCAGCGGCGCGTCGCTGCGCGGCGCGGCGGGCGGCGGGTCCGCCGCGGCAGGGCCGGCGGCGACGGCCGCGGCGGCGGCGGCGGCGGCCGGCGCGAGGCGGCGCGAGGTGGAGGAGGAGAGCAAGACGTTCACGGTGAACGAGAATGTGGACTACTATGAGCTGCTGCAGGTGCCGCGGTCGGCGCCCACCTCGGAGATCCGCAAGGCGTATAAGAGGATGGCGCTGCGCTTCCACCCGGACAAGAACCCGCGCAACAGGGATCAGGCGGAGCTGGCGTTCAAGCTGGTGGCCGAGGCGTACGCGGTGCTCTCGAACGACGACAAGCGCAAGGTGTACGATGTGTACGGCAAGGCTGGTCTGGAGCACGGTGCGGGCGCGGGCGGCGCGGGCGCCGGTGCGCAAGGCGCCGGGGACTTTGTGCACGTGGACATGCGCCATGCGCGTGACATCTTCGAGCAGTTCTTTGCTGAGTCGGGCCTCTTCGGCTCTTCGATCTTCTCGGGCTTTGATGACCTCTCCTCGGATCCCTTTGACCACCCCTTCTTCGAGGAGTCGCGCCAGCGCCGGCGCCGCCGGCGCTCGCGCGACCTGGAGCGCTCGGCCACCTCGTCGCGCAGCAACGACCTGTACCGGACGTCGTCGTCATCGTCCTCGTCCTCGTCGTCGCGCGCCATGCATGAATGCATGGATGCTTTTGGCGGCTTTAGCAGCGGCTTCGGCAGCGGCTTCGGCAGCGTCTTTGGCGGCGGCATGAACATGGGTCCCTTCGGGGGAACCATGGCCGGCATTGGCGGGCCGGGCGCAGGCTTCGGCGGTGGCGGCCTGGACGACTTCTTTGGCGAGAGCTTCAACCGCGCTTTCACAGATGGCCCTTCGCACTCGTTCTCGTCCGTGTACAGCTCATCATCCAGCGACTACGGAGGCATCTCGCGTTCTGTGCGCACGACCACGGTCATTGAGAATGGCGAGCGCGTCACGGTCACCGAGACCACGACGCGGTACCCGGATGGCCGCGTCGAGACGAGCACGGAGACGCTTGGTGGTCGTCCTCGGCTGTCACGTGGCGCTGCGACCGCCTCCAGCAGCACGGCGTCTGCCTCCGGCAGCCGGCGCTCCGTGCGCTACTGATTGTATACAGACAACACGGTAGACGAGAGATTGTGCAGTTAAAAATTCCGGCGCGTACCTTGTACTTTACTCTTGAAAGTAGCCTGTGCCTCTCGTTCAACGTAAAAGCAGCGCATGGCAAGCTAGCTAGCTAGCTAGCGAGCGAGCGAGCGAGGGAGCCAACGAGCGAGCGGGCAGGCAGGTCTCGTGCGAGCGCGCAAGCGGGTCTCGTGCAGCTCCAGCAGCAATGAGCGCGCTGGCAGGTCTCGTGCAGCTCCAGCAGCAATGAGCGCGCGCTATTGCTGCTGCTGCTGCTGCTGGAGCTGCACAAGCCTCACAATTCAGAATGTCCTCGTCGTCAACGTCGTCCACATGATCTTCGCGTCATCGTTCGGGGCGACGCCATCCAGGTCCTCAACCTCATCGTCGCTCGCTCGCGCAAGCAAGTCTTGTGCAGCTCCGGTTATAAGTGATTCTAAGTAGTTCATTCCTCACAATTCCAACACGTCCTCGTCGTCAACGTCATCCACGTCTTCTTCGTCCATGGCCGCGTCATCGTTCGAGGCAACGCCATCTACGTCCTCATCCTCATCGTCGTCCTCGGCGAGGGAGGCGGCAAAGTCCTGGACCTCACGCTCCATGCTCTCCCGGGCCTCGCGTTCCCTCTGGCGGCGCTCCTCGAGTGTCATGGCCTCGGAATTCAGCGGCTGCTCCGTTTTTGGCGCAGCCCGCGAGGCGGAGGGCTTTTGCGGCTTGGCGGCCTCCGCGGACTTTGGCTTGGACTGCTTGCGGGTCACCTTGGGGTCTGGGAGCGCCTCGTGCAAGCCGCCTTGGCCCTCCCCGCCCCCTTGCTCGTCCTCCTCTGCGACCAAGTGCGTGTCGAGAAAAGAGCGCACCTCCCATTCCGTGTGCTCGGGGCCAGCGGGCGCCATGGCGCGGAAGCGACCCTGGCTAAAGACGACCAGCTGCTGTCGCTTGCGTGGGACTTGGTCCGCCTCGAGCATGGCCTTCTCGGTGCTGAGCGTGTACTTGGACCGATCCACGTGTGCCCAGCGGACGAGCGGGAAGGTGAGGCGCAGCGAGCGCGCTACCTCGCGTGTCGACGGCAAAGAGTCGCCGTAGCCGAGAAAGAGCGCGCACTGGCGGCGCTTCAGGCATTGCTTGTACAGGGTCTCTGTGTCCTTGATGGGCGTCAGGCTGTAGCGGCGCGAGACGCGCTGTTTGACGGCCCGCGTGAGCTCAAGCCCCTGCTTCGGCTCTGCGGTCGCTGCCTGGCCGGCCCCCTCCCCTTCCTTCTTCTTGTTTTTGTTTTTATTCTTGTTCTTGCTGCTCTTGGATGAGCTACCGGACGGCGTCTTTGACTTGCGCAGCAGCTTGGGCTCCAGCTGCAGCGGGCGATCGCCGCCCTGTGCCAAGAAGAGCACGGGTGCGCGGGACTCGTTGAGCGCCAGGCGCTCGTAGACGGACTTGCCGGACGGCAGCACGTGGCTGCAGTCAAGCACGCCGGTGCGCGCCACGGCCTCGTCTGCCAGCTGCGCGGCGGCCTCCACGAAGGGCTCGCGCAGTTGGTCATCCTTGAGCGCCTTGCGGCTGTCCGAGCACAGCAGCAGCCACGGCAGGCCGCCGAAGAGCACGCGCTGCAGCGCTTCCGTGTCCGTCACGTCCAGGTAGTCCACCGTGCCGGCTTTGGTCAGGTTTGCATCCAGCGCGTACAGCAGCGCCACCACAACCGCCACCACGCCGCCGGCGCCGCCCGCCCAGATCGCCCAGTCCACGCGCCGCTCGCGCGCTCGGCTCGACCGCACGGCCTCCTGCACGGCCGCCCGCCGCGCCGCCTTCTCCGCCGCGCCCATGGCTTCCTTCCTTCGCTCTGGCCGTGCCGAGCCAGGTTTGCTTGTGCTGCCTGCCCTGGTGACCGTGAGCGAGCCTGTGACTGACCACGACGAGCGCTCCGCAAGCCTCGGGCTCTTCAGCTTGACTTGGTTGGCAAAACGAACTTCGAGTTGAAGTCAGAGACGAGCTTGTTGCTTGCTGACTCACAGGCTGGGATCCGACGTCGGGAGCTCCGCTGGAGCTCTCGTAGGGTACCACCCTTTCAAGTTCTCCGTCACAATCAGTCCTGTGCGGCGACAGCGCTTGAAGCTGCAGCGGTGGGAAAGGAGGGACGACTTGTCCTTTCGCTTTGGACCGGTGTCGCACGCAGCTCTTCTTTCACAGCTTTGACATCCTCTTGGTTCGCCTGGCTGCCAGGACGTCCTGGATCCTGCTGAGCACCGCACATAGCCAGCACCATCCAAGTTGCAGAAGACATTGCCACTCGTGTGACTTTGATCCGAGTCTGCCACAGCGTGGCACTGCCATGCATTCATCAAGTTGCAGCGAGAGTCCGAGCCATCACCGTCAACAGCAGCCTCTCTCCCTGCGCGGAGCTCTCCCCGCGCCGAGCTCGAGCTCTCCCCGCGTACCCCGGTCAGGGTCCGGTCGGGTTTGCGGTGCTGCCGCGGCTGCGGCGATCTGGCTGGGCGGCGGCGCGGCGCGGGTGGGCGGCGCGCGCGCGCGGCAGAGCAGAGCCGGAGGAGCGCGCGCGGCGGAGCGGCGGCGGCGGCGAGCGAGGCGAGGCTGGGCGCGGCAGGGGCGGCAGGATGGCGTCGGCGATCCGCGCGGTGCTGCATGCGGTGGGGCCGGTGGTGGCGCGCGCGGGCGCGGCGCTGGAGGGCGCGGGCGCGCGCGTGAGCGGCGCGCCGGCGCGGTCGGCGTACGTGGCGGCCAAGCAGGTGGAGGACTCGGACTGGGCGATCCAGGCGGCGACCGGGTCCGAGGGCCTGCTGGCGACGCCGGAGAAGTTCGTGGCGCCCACGGCCGAGGTGAGCGGCGACGCGAGCGTCGCCAAGGGCGCCTCGGTCTGGTACAGCGCCGTGCTGGCCGGCAAGGTGGCCGTGGAGGCGGACGCCTGCGTGCTGTCGAGCGCGCGCGTGACGGGCTCGGCGTCCAAGCCGACCTCCATCGGCAAGGCAGCGCTGGTGGCCCCGCGGGCACAGCTCGCCGAGGGCGTCACCGTGGGCGAGGGCAGCGTCGTGGCCGCGGGCGCCGTGCTCGAGGCCGGTGTACAGGTAGAGAGCGGCGCCATTGTTGGCCCCGGCGCCGTCGTCAAGTCCGGCTCGGTCGTCAAGGCCAGCGAGTTCTGGGCCGGCAGCCCGGCCGCCAAGGTGCGCGAGGTCAAGGCCGGCGAGCTCGAGGGCTACGCCCAGGACGTCGCCTCCTTCTCGGCGCTTGCGCCCAAGCACGCTGTTGAGGCCGCCAAGGACGTCTTCCAGGTCTACGCCGAGCGCGACATGGAGGCCAACCGCCACTGGTTCGTGCACACCACCATGGAGGACCTCAACAACAAGGACGCCTACATGAACGTCGACGCCTACCCCAACCTTAACCCGGAGAGGCGAGGCCTGCTGTACGATCGGGTCTCCGAGCGCTCCAACTGAGTTACCTTCCCCCCCCCACCCCACCCCCCACGACGCGAAGCGTGCAAGCAAAAACCCGAGTTCTAGTAGACACCACACTGCGCGCGCCACACGCACGGTCGCGGGCGCGGTCGCGGGCGTGAGCGCGGTCGCGGGCGCGGTCGCGGTCGCGGCCACGGGTAGTAGACATCGCTGAGGAAACATAACAAACCGTCATGCTCTGCTCCCGACGACACTCGATCCTCATCACACTGCAAGAAAGACGAAACAAGGGGAAAAAGAGACCTCACGAACCATGCCCTCGCTCCGTGAGAGAAGATGGTCCTTGCGCAGCCTTGCGCAGCCTTGCGCAGCCTTGCACTCACCGCCTTGCACTTGCACTGCCTTGCACTGCCTTGCACTGCACTTCTAAGTTAGGCACTTCGAGCACTTCGAGTTGTTACAGGGAGTTGCACCTGAAATAGAATCCAGCGCGCACCCGGTGTGCGTCATGTTGTTGCCATTTTTCGAGCCACCTGCGGCCTCGACGGACTCGGACAGGGTTTGTCTGACTCGGAGCAACACTCAGCTCTCCGTCGCCGCTCACAGTCAGCGCGCACCAAGCTGGAGCCTACGCTTGACTCCTCCTCTGCTTGTGCGCTGGCGCGCGGTTCGCAGCGCCGGCCGGCTGGCGGCCATGGCGTCCTGGCTCGCGCGATGGGACCGCAACACGTCGCGGCGCGCCAGGCGTAGGCTGCTGCAGGACTTCTCCAAGACTTTCGCGGAGACTGCGGCAGACGCCATGGAGGCCGACCTCGATGACGCTGGGCTCGCGCTGCTCCTGCCGCGCTTCACGAGCTGGATCAAGCTCACGCACCTGAGCGAGCTGGACCTCGAGGCGCCGATCCGCGCCGTGCACCTGCTCGTACGCGTCGAGGCCGCCATGGAGCAGTTCCATTGCAGCGGCATTGCGGCCACCCTGCTCGAGGTCGTCGCCGCGCCCGAGCCGGCGGCCACCGGATCCAAGCGGGAGGCGCTGCGCCTCTTGACTACAGCTCTGGGCGGGAGCCGCGACCGCAAAGAGGCGCTCTGCGCGCACCACGCCCTGGACGCGCTCAAGGCCTGCGTGATCGCAAGTTGCGACTCTTCCGTGCTGGACGCTGCGTGCGTGCTCATCGAGTCACTCGCCACGGACAACCCGCGCTTCGCCACGTCCGCAGCGCACTTATTACTTTCGCTGCTGCGAGCGCAAGGGACGAATGCGAAGCGAGTCGCTGCCAGAGCTCTGCTTGCACAGCTCTGCGAACCCTCAGCCGCCGTCTGGGAGGCGCGCTCAACGCTGCCGCAGTTGATCGGCCCGGTGGTCGGCCTTGTCCGCGAGCTCGACGCGGAGCTGCAATCGACAGCACAGAGGCTCATTCTGCAGCTTCTGCGCGTTGACGGTCTATTCATCGACGTGCTGCAGCACGTTCTCGGGCTTCTCTACGAGCTTCGTGCCGAAGCCCACGACGTTGTGAGTCAGCACAATAAGCAGCACAGCGGCAGCGGCGGCGGCGACGACAGCAACGGCGGCGGTGGCGGCGACAGCAGCGGCGGCGGCGGCGGCGACGACGACAATGGCGGCAGCGGCCACGGCGGTGGCACAGACGGCGACCATAGTGGCGGGCGCGAGGTGCTCCCGGCCAGCACGCGTCTGGGCGAGGTGCTTCAGCAAATCGTCGCCGAGGCCTCGCAGGACGAGGACTCCACGCTCTGCCACTACAAGGCCGTCAGTACGCTGATCGGCTGCATGCTGAACTTCCACAACTACGAGCTGCAACGTCTTGCTATACGGACCTGTCGCATGCTCTGCGAGCGATCGGCGGACGCTGGCGCGCAGGCGTGCACGTTGCTTGGCGAATCGCTCTACAGCCGCGTTGTTGACGGCTCCGCCCTTCAGGACGGCGAGGTCGTGCGCGACCTTATCCGCGACGAGAGCCTCTACGCTGCCGTGGCCGTGAGCCTCAAGGCCAATGGCTGGGACATTCGCAACGCCCTGCAGGATCCGCAGAGAGCGCAGCCCGACAAAAAGGTTATGCTCGCCTTTCCCGACGAAGACCTCATCCAGAAAGACGAAGTAGAGGATGAGGAGTTCTCGCATCAGCAGCAGCCTGCTGAGCCTGCCGAGGCTGACCATGAGGCGACCCAGCCGATAGAGAAGCGCGGAGAGAACCAAGAGCCGCAAAGTTCGGAAGAGGATGCTGCGCACGAAGCTTCCGAAGTGGTTCCTACAGAAGTTTTCACCTCGAACAAAGAACCACAAGCCGAGTCTGACGAGGCGCCGAGCGGTATTTACGATTCCTTTCGGCGCAAGATGGATCGTGACCTTGGGCCGAAGCAAGAGGATGAAAAAGAGGATGAGAACAAGAAGGGCAAGGGGGGCAAGCAGGACAAGCAGGACAGCGAGAACAAAGACGACAAGCAACAGGAGGAAGCGGAGAAGCAAAGAGCGCTGCAGAGGACCGTACGCCATCAATCTACCTCCCGTCGTACCTCGGTCAGCCTTGCAACCTTTCCTCTGACCAAGGAGGACCTTCGAGATCGCACCGCGGACCTCTTGCGGGGAGTGGGCACCCACAAAGATCACAAGGTGGACATTTATGTGCCCGTGCGCCGGCCGCAACCACGCGTGCTCGCCAAGCACACGCCGCGCTTCACGCAAAAGATTAACAAACCTCTACGCCGCCAGCAGCATGCTGATGATCGCAGTGAGGCCGAGACGCAAAACTACGTCAAGGGCCTCCGGCTCATTGAGCGGGACCAGGACGTTGCTTTACCCGCGGGGTTCGCCAAGGACTCCGCCAAAGTCGAGGTGCTCGCGGAAATTCCGCTCCGCTTTCTTCCTCAAGGGCACGTTCGCATTGCCGAGGAAGACGATAAGGCTCAAGCGCCAACCGCTGGGACCGAGCCGACCGAGCCACCGCAGAGTACGCTCTCGCTTGCCGAGCGGAAGGAGATCCGCAAAGCCCGCGCTGAGGCGATCCGCATCCAGAAAGCAGCGCTGCGCAAGGAGCGCAATCTCGCGGCGCGCAAAGCCGTGCTCTCGCCACCCAAGAAGGAGGTGCCTGAGGTAAGGCCGCCGGACGAGCCTGCGCCCTCGCGCCGCTTTCATCATGACACACTGCTCAGCCTTGCCATCCGCCGTGGCAACGAGAAGGAGCCGCGTCGTCTCGTCTCAAAGCTTTTTCTCAAGGAGGACAAACCCGCCGTATCGAAGAAGACCAAGCGTGGTGGTGGCAAGCGAATCAAAAAGGCCGCGTCATGAGACGGAGCTCGCGCACGCGTGCCATGCCTTGTACATGGGTTTTCTTATTGTTCAACAGAAAGCAAGCTCTCATGTGATGTGTCATCAGGAGACCTTGCCTCATCCGCATCGTCTTGGTCGTCAGGAACGCCAAGGTGCTGCAGGCCTGCGGCCAGAAAGAGCAGGGCGGCGCAAAGCACAAAGGTGACGCGTACAGAAAAGTCCGCGAGGAGAACGCAAGCCACTAGCGCGTTGAGAGGGACCCGAAAGAGGTTATACACCGTCGCGCGGTACATCTCCGGTACCAGAGAGCTGCGCATCGTGCCCATGACCGGATAGTAGTGGCCAACGCAAAGCTCGAAGACGAGAAACCCGGCGAAGCGCGGCGCGAAGCGGTCCGTGAGGGGTCCAAGCGCTAACGCCAACGCCCCGACAACGTAAAGGAGCACAAGGCGCCGACTGGGGCGGGCCGGGATAGGGAACTGCGAGCCCACCATGCAGCACACCATGAAGAGCGAAAAGATGGCGCCGTAGGGCGGCGGCGGATCGGCTTCTAGTGCCGGCGTCCACATGAAGACGAAGGAGTACATGGCCGCCTCAAAGAGTGATTGCGCGAAGCCGAGCGCCGCGACGCGCGGGCGGTCTCTCAAGAAGCGGAGCGCGTCTTTGAGTGGGACCGTTCGGGCAGAGAGGGCCTGGGCGCCGTGGTTCTCGGTCCAAAGCAGAGCGACTAGGATCGCGCCTGCCAGCAGCACGACGATGGCAAGGTCAAAGGCAGCCAAGTAGCCACCGAGGTAGATGGGCGGCGACCATGCGGCCAAGGGCGCGAGCGAGGTGGCTCGCTGCGCCGCAAGGCCGCAGAGGATGGCCACGAGTGAGTTCGTGAGGGCGGCGTGGCGCAAAATCGGGGCGACGGGCTGGCCAAGGCGCAGCGCCTCGCAGACGACCCAGGCCTCGAAGCAGGACATGAGCAGCGAGGTGGCGACCCCTCCAAGCACGCGACCGAGCAGCAGCCAAGGCAGGCTGTTCACGTGTTTGCTGAGGCAGGACGCCACGTAGAGCACCGCGTACAGCAGCACGGCGCGCTTGCGGCCCCAAGTGTCGGCGAGCGCGCCGACGAGCGTGCCTGCTGTCATGGACGCAAGGAAGCCGCACACGAAGAGCGCCGCGATGGTGCCGCGGTCCAGCCCGTACGCGCTGTAGAGCGCGTACACGTAGGGCCCTTGCAGCCAGTCACCGGCCGCCATGGGCGCGTAGCCCGCCAGGTACCTCGCCAGCAGCGGCCGCCGCATGGTCGCAGCCAGGTTCGCGGTTTGGGTTTGGTCCCGGTCGCGCTTGTCCGCGGAGCCCACCACCGCCTGTCTCTCCCTCTCTCTCTCTCTCTCTCTCTCTCTCTGTGTCTCGAATTGCAGCGTGCAGCGGCCGTCCGTGCCAGACAACCAACCCCAAACCCGGAAAGGCTTTCCCAATTCTTGCGATCAATCGCCGCCTGCGCGCGGGCGACCTCCGCTCGCCCGCCCGAGGCACGCAGCCCGATGCGCGGGTTGGGGCGGCCGCTGGCCGGCCCGCTGGGGCGGCCTCTGGGGCCGTGGCGCGGCGGCAGGGGCCTGCTGCGGCCTTGGTGGAGCTGCAGCAGCAGTACGAGCTCGAGCTCGGGGCCGAGCGCGCAGGATCATCCGTGCGAGGCGAGGCCGTTCGGCAAGGCCTTCGAGCCCGGCGAGGTGGAGCAGGGCGTGTACGCGTGGTGGGAGGAGCGCGGGAGCTTTAAGCCCACCGGGCGCGGCGAGGCGTTCACGATGGTGCTGCCGCCGCCGAACGTGACGGGCCAGCTGCACATTGGCCACGCGCTGACGGTGACCTTGCAGGACACCGTGGTGCGGTGGCGGCGCATGCAGGGCCGTGACACGCTGTGGATCCCCGGTGTGGACCACGCCGGCATCGCCACGCAGAGCGCCGTGGAGCGAAGGCTGGCCAAGACGCGCGGCGTCACCCGGCACGAGCTGGGCCGCGAAGGCTTTTTGAAGGAGGTGTGGGACTGGTATGCAGAGTACAACGGGCGTATCGACGACCAGCTGCGCCGCCTCGGTGCCAGCCTGGACTGGTCGCGCAAGGTCTTCACCATGGACGAGACGCGCTCACGCGCCGCCAGGGACGCCTTCGTCGAGCTGCACCGGCGCGGCCTCGTCTACCGGGGCGAGCGCCTGGTGAACTGGTGCCCGCACCTGAGCACGGTCATCTCGGACCTGGAGGTGGACACCGAGGAGATCGCCAAGCCGACGCGCGTGGCGCTGCCGGGCGGCAGGAGCGTCGAAGTCGGCGTCATGCACGACTTCGCCTACCCCATCGCCGGCAGCCCCGATCTCGAGGTCGTCGTGGGCACCACACGCCTCGAGACCATGCTGGGCGACGCCGCCGTGGCCGTGCACCCGGACGACCCGCGTTACACGCACCTGCACGGGCGCCGTGTTCAGCACCCGTTCTTCGAGGGGCGCACGCTGCCGATCATCGTGGACGCCGACCTTGTGGACCCTAGCGTCGGCACGGGCGCCGTGAAGATTACCCCAGCGCACGACGAAAATGACTTTGCGTGCGCAGCGCGGCACGGCCTCGAGGTTGTGACCATGATGGACGACGACGGCCGCCTAAATGAGGCGTGCGGGCCGTCGTGGGCCGGCACGGACCGCTTCGAGGCACGCGAGCGCCTGGTAGAGGCGCTCGAAGCGCAAGGGCTGTACCGCGGCAAGCGGGCGAACCCGATGCGGCTGGCGCGCTGCTCGCGGTCTGGCGACATCATTGAGCCGCGGCTCAAGCCGCAGTGGTACGTGCGGTGCGATGAGATGGGCGCGCGCGCGCTGCGCGCCGTGGAGGACGGAGACCTTGTGCTCCAGCCGGCGTGGCACGCCAAGACCTGGCGCGACTTCCTCGGGAAGATCCAGGACTGGTGCATCTCGCGTCAGCTCTGGTGGGGCCACCGCATCCCTGCCTTTCGCGTGCGTGGCGGTGCGCCCGAAGACTGGGTCGTGGCGCGCGACGCGCACGAGGCCGCCCGCATCGCGGGCGTGGCGCCCGAGGACCTGGAGCAGGACCCGGACGTCATGGATACCTGGTTCTCCTCAGGCCTCTTCCCATTCTCGGCGCAGGACTGGCCGGACCGCAGCATGGACGACTTCAAGCAGCGCTACCCGCTCTCGCTCATGGAGACCGGAGCTGACATCCTCTTCTTTTGGGTCGCGCGCATGGCTTTTCTGGGCACCGAGCTGCAGGGCTCTCTCCCGTTCAAGCAGGTCTTCTTGCACCCGATGATCCGCGACCGCCAGGGCCGCAAGATGTCCAAGTCCCTCGGCAACGTGATCGACCCGCTCCACGTGATCGACGGCGTCTCGCTTGCCACGCTCGAGGATGGCGTGCGCGGCGGCAACCTGGACGCGCGAGAGGTCAAGCGCGCGCTCAAGGGCCTCAAGCAGGAGTTCCCGGAGGGTATCAAGGCGTCTGGCACGGACGCGCTCCGCCTCGCGCTCGCGTCATACATGAACAACAGCAGCTCCATCAACCTCGACCTCACGCGCGTCGAGACATGGCGGCACTTTTGCAACAAGCTCTGGAACGCCGTGCGCTTCTCGGAGCACATCCAGGACAACGCTGCCGACAACGACGCCGTGCGCCGCGAAGCCGCCGCGCACATGGCGCGATGGATTCGCGGCGAGCTGGACGCCACCGCACGCCGCTGCGACGCTGCCCTGGAGGCCTCCGCTTTCGCCGATTACACCTTGGCGCTCCAGGAGTTCATCGTCGGCCAGCTCTGCGACGTCTACATCGAATCTTGCAAACTCTCCGCGGACCGCGCCACGCTGCTGTACTGTCTGGACGCCAGCCTGCGCCTCCTGCACCCGGTGGCGCCCTTCGTCACCGAGGAGCTCTGGCACCGCATGGACGAGGGCCGCAAGTCCGAGACCATCCTGGACCAGGCATTCCCCGCGCCCGAGGCCAACCCGGCTGCGCCCGGCGCAGAGGCCGGCGTGCCCGCCGTCATCCGCGCTACCTACGCCACGCGCTCCCTGCGCGACAAGCTCAAGGGCATTGTCGACGCCGCGTCCCTGCGCCAGCACGTGCACTTTGTGCTGGACGACCCCGCCGACGCCGGCCTCCTCGCCGACGACGCTGGCCTCCTCCTCGTGCAGCACCTTACCCGCGCCGACCGCGTCACCGCGAGCCAGTCCAAGCTGCCCGGTCGTGCCCTCGAGCTCCTCGTCCAGCCCGGCGTGCTCGCGCAGCTCCCCGTGGACGTCCAGCACAAGGGTAAGCAGATCAGCGACGAGATCGCCAGAATTGAAAAGAAGGCCACCAAGCTTCGTGCCACCATCGACAAGTGGACCACGCGCACCGAGAGCCCCAGGTACCGCGCCAGCGCACCCCTTGAGGTTCAAGAAGCAGACCGAGCCACCATCCAGACCCTCTCTGATGAGCTCGACACCCTCATCAACACTCAGGACGTCCTGCGCAACCTCGTGCGCGACTGAAGACTTGGGACTTTGTGCGAGGAGGAGTCACGAGAGTCGCGAGAGCGGCGAGATCGGCGAGATGGATGAAACAAAGTCATGAGCACGTCTTTGATTTGACAGAAGAGATAGTTGACAAAAGAGAGGATGTTCTTTTGATAATACAGAGGATGTTCTTTTGACAAACGAGAGAGGCAAGCCCGTGGATGAGCTTGCAGCTGCAGCGTAGCACCGCAAACTACCGCGACCGTTGCCAAAACTTAAAAAAAAAAAATCAGGGCGGAATGGGAATCGCACCCATGACCATACGAAGCTTCCTGCAAGCCAATGTGGCCGTGCGCTGCAATCGTACGCTCTGCTCCTGAGCTATCCGCCCGGATCGTCGTTGGACTCGAAGTCAACGAAGCGCACACCCGCGCGCGCTCTCTTCTACTTGCATGGCCGTGAGGCGCCGAACGTGACCCGGCCGGCAGGCGCCGGCAGGATCGTGCCCGGATGCACGGTTAGGAGTGCTGCGACGCTTCCAGAGCAGCGGCTGGCTCAGCCTGGCTGGCGGTTGGTACAATCCGGTCGAGCTCATAGCCGGAGCTCGCAAAGCGCAGACGAGCGTGAACGCACGAGCGGCGGCGGACTCGGAGAGGCTGCGGGCGGCCTGCCGCCTGTGATCCAGGGGCTCGTACAGCTGGCTGAGCCGTGCCATCCCACACCTCCCGTTCGAGACGGAGATCGTAGCGCCACTGTAGCGTACCATCGAGCATCACAGAAAAAAATCAAACAAGGCAAAGAAAACGAGAGTGGAGCGCGATCCCTCCCGGGCTCAGATCGAGTGTATTACAGAAAGCGCTCGTTGTTTCGTCCTTCGCGTCGTATTCACGCCGTACGTCGGCGTGCGAAAAAGAGCCCTAACGGCCATCGCGAAAAAAGAGCAAAAAATCAGGGCGGAATGGGAATCGCACCCATGACCATACGAAGCTTTCGGCAGGCCTGTAGTGGCCATGCGCTGCAATCGTACGCTCTACTCCTGAGCTATCCGCCCGCGCTGGTAGGGGAGATCGCGCACTGGCTTATGACCGCTCCACAGAGCGCCGCGACCATGCGCCAGAGCTGCGGCGGCAGGGCCGAGGCGCAGCGCGCGAGGCCGGCGCAGCGCAAAGCCAAAGGCGAGAAACAAGCGGGGAGCATGGGCGAGCAGCCGAGCCCGGTGCAGAGCGCCGCGGCGGCGCTGAGCGACTTCGTGGCGGAGCACTGGCGCGAGGTGAAGCTTGCGAACCAGGTCGTGCTCGTCGGCGCCGGCCTCGTGCTGCTCAAGAGGTCGAAGCTGGGCAGGCAGGTGCGCAGGCCGGATGTGGACCTGAGGAGTACAGACTTTGCGAGCAGGAGAGCCATCATGGCGCGCGTGGCCAAGGTGGAGGCCAGGGAGACGGGTGACATCGTGCTGCGAGTGTGGCATGAACCGCCCGTGGCGTGGTGGCTCGGCGTCAGGGTGTGGCCTCTGGTGGACAGCTCGGCTACCTTTGGCGTGCGCGTATTCGGTGTGCGGGCGCTCGCTGCGTCGGCGCAGGACGACATGCTCGTGCATCCGAACGATCAGGTCGAGGTGCAGCTGCTTTCGCGCGGGCCTCCTTCAGCACCTCCCGACGAGGTCACGGGCCACGTCAAGTACCGCCTGCTAAACCGGAGTCTGGCGCTTGACTTGGTTCAGCAGGGCAAGGCTGCGGCAGACGAGGCTGCCAGCCCGGGCCGCGAGGCATCGCAGGACGTGCAGCACATCCGGGACATGGACGCGGTCCTTTCGAAGCTGGCCAAGGCTACCGAGAAGGCGCGCACCGCGATGGCGCGCAACTCCTCTTGATTTTTTTTAGATGCCAGTACCGCGAGAGCCAAGGGCAGGGCAGGGCAGGGCTAGCGCCGCAAGGCGCTCTGGTCTCGCAAAGCGAGTGCGCACGTGAGACTGCCTTGAGGGGCAGCGCACGGTTAGCTCTGGACGCAATTGTGCGGATTTGCCGAGCCACGCGGTACGACTATGCATCAAGCCATGTCACATACATGTTACCTCAGGTCATGTGTTGCTGAGCAAAGAGTTACAGAGAGACGCGGTCTCTCTCACTTGAGTAACCAGAGCCTGACCCAAGTTCGCCAGATACCTAACTTAAGTTATTCATTCCATCGCGACGCCCCATCTCGACTCGGAAATCAGGCTTGTCGAGTGATCATCAGGCCTACACCAAAGCTAAAGCACATGAAAGGTTGTGGCTGCCGGGCCGGGCATCTTCGTATCCTTCTGCTGATCTTCGTTGCACTCGGACTGGACGCCCTCGTGGTGGGGCAGGGGGATCAAGGGGGCAGCAAACCAGAGCGGCAGGCCGCGCGGCACGGTGCGACGCAGCGTGGCGCGGCGCGGCGGGGCGGCGGCGGTGGGGCCGGGGGCGGCGTTGCGGACCCATGTGCCTGGTGCCCGGAATGCTGGCACCGAGGCCAGTGCAGCCGTCGAGGAGGGCGGTGAAGCTGGCGCTCGTGGTGCAGGTGCTGGCGGGCGTCATGCTGGTGCTGTCGCTGGGCCTGCTGGTGAGCGTTTCGCTGTGGAGCGTGGTGAACAACGTGATCTTCGTGGCGTACGCGTTCATGGTCACGCGTCCGCTCCGCTTGACGATGCCGGTGATCTTCATTGAGAACGTGCTGTGCTTCTCGTTGGTGTCGGGGCTCATGACGATTCAGAGCATCTTTACCATTGTGTGGCCGGCCATGAACCAGAAGGTGTTGGAGGCAGCGCTCAAGTCGTGGAGGCTCTCCGTGTGGCTCACGCTGTCGGCACTCATCACTGCGTGCTACTTGCTCATGAGCGCCTACAGCTACATGCTCTTCGCGGATCTGCGCAGCAGAGTGCCGATCTATGACGAGGAGGCCGCGCAGTTCTTGCCGGGCACGAGCGCGTCTCGTAGCGGTGCACAGGGCGGTCGCAGCGGTAGCTCGTTCGGGTCTTTTCGCCCGCCCACAGGCACGTACGCGACGGAAAGAGCAGAGGGCGCAGACCAGCATTCTGCGGCGGCGGCGGCGGGGGCGGCCGCTGCGCAGCAGGAGCGCTTCCCGGGCAAAGCCTACAAGCTGAACGGCTGAGATGCACGGGGCCCGCTAGACGAAAGGAAAAGCAGAGTTGTATTTAGCGCACGATCCTACGGACGACCTTGACTCGGAATTGCGCCGGGCCAAGGATCCGCTTCCATGAACGCATGCATGATGGAATGTGCTAATTATATGTGTGTGGTACTGGTACAGAGTTGGTCAGGCAGTGCTGATGGCGGCGGTGGCGGCTTGGTTGCCTTGCGCCAGAGCCGCGGCAATGGGCGCGGCAACATGGTCTTCATCGTCAGCGCATACCCTGGACGAGTTCTCAAACTCGTCGTCAGGCGATCCCTCGGAACGCTCGTTGGCGTCCTCGGGTGGATTCTCCGACGGGTCGTCGTCCTGGTTCGAGCTACGGCGTGCGGGCGGAGGGAGCGGCGCACGAACGGGGAAGGTGGCGTAGTCGGGTTCGACTGGGTAATGCTCCGTGGCGATCTTGGACCTGTTCTTGAGAAGTTTCCAGCGGAGGTCCGGGTCGAGGTACATACGAAGCGCTTGCTCTCGCTCCTCGGCGGAGCGGAAGTTGAGTGGCAGGCGGCGGCGGTGCGACTCGGGCGTCATTTCCAGGCGGAGGTAGTCGACGGCCAGGGCAGCCTGTTCCTCATGCTTGAAAATGCCAAGGTGCTTTTGCGAGACCGTGGCCGTCCAGTCCATCTGAGTCTTGCGGAAGCTGACGCCGTAGAAGCGCGAGCTTTTGCCTTTGGTGGCAAAGTTGTAGCGCTTGAGCTTGACGGCATCCGGCGAGACAGGAAGGCGCTTCGCGGCTTCTTGCTGCGAGGTCGCGAGCTGCGTGAGCGCCGCGAGCTGCTGTGCAAGATGTTGCGGCGGAGTCACGTGCTGGCTCTGTTCTGGGAGCGTCTGCACCTGCATTTGGGTCTGCCTCTGTGTTTGCGTCTGCGTCTGCTGCGGCAGGGACAACGGTAACGACGATGCAGGCGGCGCGCCGGCGGCTCCGCCGGCTTGCAAGAGCTGCAGCGTCTGCAGCGCCTGCTGGAGCGAGACCTCCTGGTCGACCGACCCGGCAAGCGACTGCTGCTGCAGAAGGCGCAGAGCTTCCATCTGCGCCTGCCGAAGGTGCGCCTGCTGGAGTTGTTGTTGTTGATGATGTTGTTGTTGTTGCTGCTGCTGTTGTTGCTGCTGCTGCTGTTGTTGCTGCTGCTGCTGTTGTTGCTGCTGTTGTTGTTGTTGCTGCTGCTGCTGCTGCAAGCGCGCCTGTTGAAGAGCCTGCTCTTCCTGCAAACGCTGCTGCTGGCGTTGCTGGTGCTCCTGCTGAAGGCGTTGCTGGTGCACTTGGTGCTGGCGTTGCTGGTGCTCTTGCTGCTGGAGTTGGCGGTGCTCCTGCAGGTGCTGGTGCTGGGGCTGGTGCTGGCGGAGGATGACCTGCTGGCGTGCTTCCTGGAGCGCCTGAAGCGCGCGAACCATGTGTACGGTCTGAGCAGCATTGTTGGCGTTGGCGTTGAAGAGCCCGAGCGGAGAGACCGCCGGCGACTGCGCCTGCGCCTGCGGCTGTTGGTGTTGCGGCGTGGTGGGACTGGAGCCCAGCGCAGGCGAGAGAGCAGTCTCTAGCTTGATGTTGGCAAGGCCGGGGAGCGGAAGCATGTGCAGACCGGCGCCCGGGATGGATTGCGAGAAGGGCAAGCGGCTGGAGGCGGCAGAGGGCGCCATGCCCTTGTCGTCCTCGGCGCTGGTGGGGCCCGAGTCGCGAGAGGCCTGGAAGACGCGCTTGCTAGCGCGAGCCACAGCGGCGGCGGCGGCGGCGGCGCGGCGTGCCTTCTCAGAGCCCTTGGAGTCGCGCACCGCGTGGTCTCGCGGGATGGTGATGCGGTCCAAGATGGGAAAGGTGGCGTAGTCAGGCTCGACCGGATGCGGCTCGTGGCCGGCGCGCTTGTAGTTGGCGCGCATCTTGAGGAGCTTCTCGCGGAACTTGTCGTCGAAGAGCTGCTCCATGATGGCGCGGCGCTCCTCGGCGGTGGGGAAGTTGAGCGGCAGGCTGCAGCGCTCTTCGCGCGGCGTGGTCTCGAGCAGGCGGAAGTCGACGGCGAGCGCCGCCTGCTTCTCCCATGCAAAGAGCCCGAGATGGTCGCGTCCCTCGCGCGCGACCCACTTGAGACAGTTCCACCGCCAGCTCACGCCGTAGAACCTGGACGAGCCCTTGCGTACCTTGCGGTTCGTGTAGCGGACGCCGTCGGAGCCGGCGCTCGCCGGCCGCTCGCGCTTGCGACCTGTGCCATCGGCGGAGCCATCGTCGGAGCCGCCGTCGCCGCTGTCATCCTCCGGATCGGCCTCCGCGCCGCCTGCCTCCAGAGGAGGTCGCTGAGGCAGCTGCGGCTCCTCCTCGTTGCGATCCTTGCGCTCTGTCGTGGTACCACCAGCAGCTCCGGCAGCAGCAGTAGGAGTACCAGCGGCGGCTTCTGGCGCGGGGGCGTCCTCGCCCTTGGGCTCGGCCTCCACCTCGCAGTCTGCCTCGGCCTCTGGGTCCTTCTCCGCGAGCGGCGGCGCCTTTGCGCCCGGGGGCGTCGCCTTACGGCCCTCCTGCGCGTCCTCCCGCGCGTCCTCCCGCGCGTCCTCCTGTGCGGCCTCGCGCGGGTCCCTGGCCGCGCAGAGCCCCTCTTCGCAGGTCGTGATCGGCATCGTCGATGACGCCGGCCGGCCTAGCGCGGCGCGCCCTCCTCCGCTCGCCTGCTCTCCCGCTCAGCGCTCCGCGCGCGGCGCCGGGTCGGGCGAGCAGGCGGGCGAGCGCGCCGGCGCCGTGCGGCCGCGCGCCGCCGCGCGGTCGAGGCGAGCGAGCGCGCGCGCAGCCGGCCCGCGTCGGCGAAGCGGGTTTGTTCGAATCAGGCGGCGGCACTGCAGGCCCGACACTGGCAGAGGCGCCATCACGGCCGAGGACACGCGCTTCCATTCCAGGCAGCTCGAACTCTTTCCAGCTCGCGAACAACTTACTAACTCCCGCCGCCAGCAAGTTGCAGCAACCACGCAGCCGCAAACTTCCGCCACCCGCGCGCGAGCTCGCATCACGCTCCCGCGGCCGCAACTAGCCTAGCTCACAGCAGTCACTGGCCTGCCATCACCAGGCCGGTGGACACACGCGCGCATGCACGTCGCGCCGCGCATCGCCTCGCCTCGCCTCGCCTCGCTCGCCGCGGCGCTGCGCTGCGCCGCGGCCGCGCAGGCAAGCGGCGAGCGGCGCCCGAGGCGGGGCGAGCCGAGGCGAGCCGACAGGAGACAGGACGAAACGAGACCAAGCCGCAGGACGAAACGAGACGAAGCGCGGATGGTGGCGGCGCTGCGCTGCGCGGCGCCCGGCGCGGCCTCCTGAGGAGCATGACCGAAGTGAAGTCGACCACCGCATGCACGCGGGCGGGCGTGTGCTGGCGATGCGATGCGAGGCGAGTCGAGGCGAGGCGAATCATGCGATCATTGCGAGGCGAGGCGCGGCGCGGCGAGAGGAGGCGGAGGAGGCGGGCGATGGCGAGTGCCTGCCTGCGTGCGCTGCGTGCGTGCGTGCGTGCGTGCGTGCTCGCTCACGGTCAGTCGGCCACGGCGCGCGCGCGGCTCATGCAGTGGGCCGCGATCCTTCCGACTCGAGCGCAGACTGGTTTCCCTCAGGGCAGGGAGACTGACTGCCTGCGCTGCAGGAGGCTGGCAGCCACTGCAGGAGGTAAGAAATGTTAGACGCGGCCAGGTTCAAGCTCAGGTTGCGCCTGAGAGCGGCGCCAAGCCAGTTGGAGTTGAAGAGCAGCAAGAGCTGGCTGATGAGGAGGAGCAGCGGCGGCCTGGCTGCCGAGCGGCGGCTGGCTGGCGAGACTGCGCCGTGCCGCGCCGCGCCGCGCCGCGCCGCGCCGCGCCGCGGGAAGACGCAGCGCGGAGCACTGCACTCACTGGCACGGCGCCCTCGGCTGGTCACGCATCCGCAAGCATCCTCCTGCAGCTCCCACCTGTGGCCAGGCCGCCAGGGCGCTTCCTCTCTCGCGCCGCTCGCGCTCTCTGAGGGATTCGCCGTCGTGGCCGGAGGCGCTCCCACCTGACGTACGGACGGCTCGGGAAATCGGTACGACTCAGGCTTCTGTGAAGGATTCTGGCGGCGGTCTTGGCGGCTGACAGTGACGGGGGCGGAAGCGCTTGCAGCGCGGGCCCGGACGCGGCGCTGGTTGGTGGTGCTGTGCCGGTGTGCCAATGGCAGGCCGCGGGGAATGAAACTGGGAAGGGGGAAGAGACCGAGCTTGGCGCGGGGGAGGGAGGTAAAAGAAGCGGCCCACCGGGCCTTGGCTTCGCCGGAGGAAAAGCGGCGGACGCAGGTGACCGACCTGCTGGGCAGGCTGCCATCACCACCATCATGATCATGGCATCGCTGCATGGCGGGCCGACCATGACATGACGACAGAAGATCTTTTCTTTTCACGGGCGGTAGTCGTGCGGTGGCTCCAGCCCGACCGACCGGCCTCGGCTGGCGGCCAGGCGGCAAGGGCACTCGTAAGGTAGGCCGTGCGAACTACGTGCCAGGCCCGGGCTGAGGCAGCGAGGCTGCACTTGTGACTTGACTTCATTGCACAATCAAGATTTGTCTACACACATATTCTACTTTACAGGCTCAAGGCGGAGTGCACGAGCTCCGGAGCGGGCTCGACGATGGTCGGGACGTCGTTGGTGTCCACGACGGCAGCGAGGTCGGCAAGAGAGCGCAGCGTCTGGAAAGAAGCGGCGCTCTGGGCGTGCGATTTGATAATGGAGTCGGGCGGCACGACGCGACCCGTGCACGCGGCGCGGGCGTCGGCGCGGGCGAGCGCGACGTCAAGATCGGCGCGCACGTAGAGAATCCCGAGGCGATAGGAGGGATGGTCGCGCTTGAGGCGCTGGAACTCGGCGCGCCACCAGTCAGTGTCCTTGAGGGAGGAGTCGAGGATGATGTTGCGGCCTGCCGCGAGGCTCTCGGCGAGCGCAATCTCGCACATGTAACCGGACTCCTTTTGCAGCATGGCGCCGGCCTGGCGGCCGCTCTGCACGTAGCCAATCCATTCGGGCAGGAGGCTGCGCACCTCGTCCTGGTCGATGACCACGAAGGACTCGAGCGAGGGCAGCACGCGGTGCTCGCGGAAGAAGCGCAGCGCGTGGCTCTTGCCCGAGCCCATAGCCCCGGCCGTGAAGAGGATCCAGGGCCGCTCCTGGCGCCGCATGCTGCCGCTCGCGCGCAGCACGTAGGCGATGACCTGGTCCTGGACCAGCTGGCGGTCCTTGGTGTAAAAACCATGGAAGCTCTTGTCCAGCTTGCGGCGCACGTCCGCGAACTGGCCGGCGTAGCTCTCCTCGGCGCTCATGTACACCTCGTGCGACGGGAGATCGAAGTTATACCGCTTGCTCTCGGCCACGGCCGTCATGGAGCACACCGAGACGGTCGACGAGAGTGACCAGGACGACGACCTCACGCCCATGGCGGCGTGCCGCCGCTCCGGCGCGCCGCGCAGCTGCGAGTCCGCCTCGGGCGCCGCCGTTGGCAGGCTCTCGGCATCCATCTCGTCGCCGTACTCCACGTCCCCCTCGTCCTCATCCTCGTCGCGCTCCTCGCACCACGGCAGCCGCGCGGCCGAGAGGTCCTCCGCCTCCCGCCGCGCGCGCTTGGTGCCTTGGCGGGCCGGGCCCGCCGCCAGCGTCGGCGGCGCCGCCGGGTTCATGCTGGGCACCATCATGTTGAGCATCTCCCTCGCCGCGCAGCCGCGCAGCCGCGCAGCCGCTCAACCGCCCAGGGGAAAGTAATGAACCCCGCGCCCCGCCGCGCCGCGCCGCGCCGCGCCGCCGCCTGCTCCTGCTAATACCGGCGCACGCCGGGGGCCACGCGTCCCGTGCGTAGCACCGCGCCCCGCGCGCTACGTACCGGCGCGCGCCGCGCTCGAGCCGGCGCCGCCCGCGCTGGCGAGCGAGGCCGAGCGAGCGAGCGAGCGAGCGAGCGAGCGCCGGCGCGGACTGCCCGGCCGCCGAGCCGCGCCGCCTTGCCTTGCAGCAGCCGCGAGAAGGGAGGATGGAAACGCGCCGCGAAGCTTGCTTGCCGCGCGGTGACGCTGATGCCTCAATGACTCTGACGCCTCCTCGCACGCGAGCGCGCGAGCGCGCGAGCACGCGAGCACGCGAGCACGCGAGCGAGCGAGCGAGCGAGCGAAGTCGCGCGCCCGAGGGCGAGCTCGGGCGAGCGGGCGGGCGGAGCACGCGGCCCAGCGCCTCCTCGCGCGCGCCTGCTCCTCGCGCGCGACCTGGCCTGCACCGCTGCAGGCGCGGCGCTCTGGGTTCTGTCTTCGCCGTGTCGTGCCGGGTGGCCGCGGTCAGGCTGCCCGCCCCCTTACTAACCTACACTGCCTGCCTGCCTGCCTGCCTGCAGTGGTCTCGCCGCCGCGTCAGCTCTTGACGACGGCGCTGAGCCGCGCCAGCCTCGGCGCAAGGAGCGCGAGATCCCGCGGTGAAGACGAGACGAGGCGACGAGAAGTCCGCGGCGGCCTGCCTGGCCTGGCCTGGCAGCGGCGAGCCGAGGCGGCGCGCTGCCCGCATGAATGAATTTTGAAAAAACATCGACGCCGCGCGCCGCGCCGCGCCGTGCCGTGCCGCGCAGGGCGCGCGGGCGGCCGGCTCGGCGGCGGCTGGCCGGCGCCCGCCGCCGCCGTCGCCGGCGGAATCGTCGCGCGGCCCGGCGCCTGCAACGTCGCGCGGCGCGCACCGGTGACGTCGGGACCGCGAAGCTGTCCGCTGGCCGCTGCTGACGCAACTAGTCCTTCACAAGCGCTCCAGACGCCGGCCAGGCCGCCGCGCACGGCCACGGGCGGCCTGCGCACGCGAGACAACCTGAACTCCGCCAGCGTCGCCTGCGGAGGCGCGAGCCGCCGCGCCGCGCACGGCGCGCAGCGCTCTGCGGCGGCTGGCCGGCGATCCAACACCGTCCAGTAGCTAGCTAGCTAGCTAGGCTACTAGAACTTGAAATGGCACCACTGTTTGGAACGTTCCACCGTTCCGGGCACTGAGCATTCTTTAGAACGCCTTCACAGGAACAGTGGAACGCGGCGATCAGATGACGGTTCCAGGGTTCCACCTGCTTTCGCAAGGAAAGCAGTGAGAAACAAAGCAAGGTATGCTGAGCTGTCATCCTTGCATTGTGATGAAATGGACGCATTGCGGCAATGGCTTGTATCGGCAGACTCCACCAGGTTTTGGTGGGCAAGCTCACGCTGCCACGGCCCGGACATGACTGCCAACGTACTGCAAGCGAGGCGCGGTGAGGCGCGGTGAGGCGCGGTGAGGGCGGCCCGCCGCGTTCCAAGCAGGAGCTGAGTGAAGGCGGCGCGCCGGCCACTGCACTGTTGTGAGTTCTGCCAGTGGTCCGAGTCGCGGCAGCCCGAGACACTGGCAGCGAGTCACTGCACAGTCTGGCAGGCCCGGCGACCTGGCACTCAGCACGGCACTGCATCCGGGCGCTTGCGGCGGCCGATGGGTGAACGAGAGGGCAAGGGATGTAGCGGGCGTTGGCGCGCGCCGCGCAGGCCTGCGCAGGCCCGCACACTGCAGCCTGCGCGCGCGTCGCGGCGCGTGCCCCTTTTTTCATCCCCTTCCTCTTCAACACATCGGTGGCTTGCGCAGCGAGCGACAGACGGCGTGGCATGCACTGCCATGCAGCTCAGCGGCCCGCTGCAGTGTTCCCAAAGCGCGAACGGGGGACGCCACGTGCCGCAACGTGCCGCACGGCGCACAACGTAGCCGGACAGTCGCATCGCGTCACGCAAAGGCATGTGGTGTGCAGCCGCCCGGCCCCCTCATCGCCCAGCATGTCACGGTCGCGCGCGGCGCGCAGACCTTGAACGCAGCCGGGAGGAGACGACCATGGACGATGCGGCGGTGGTGGTTGCCGCTGTCGACGCCGCGCCGAATGATGATGCGCTCCAGGCTCAGCAGCGCATTCACAATACGCAGTTTCTGACTGCGCAGGAGCGCGTGCTGTTGACAAAGGCCTTCGAGGCGGCAGAGACAGGAGACACCGCCTCGAGGCTAGGTTGGTGACGCTAACCTTTCTCCTGGGCGGCGCAGGCCTACCCGTCGGTATCCTTCTGATTGTGATGGCGGAGCAGCAGTACGTAGTGTGTGAGGATCCATGTGCAGCGCGCCCGGAGGCTTACAGCGCGCTCGGAGGCTTACAATGAGCACGCACACAGGGATGAAGCGTCGGACATATTGAAGCTGCTCGTACCAGGAGCTCTACTGGTTTTCTTGACACTGACTGGTGCGATCTTCTTCTGCACCGTTATGCTCACGTCTTGCTGCTGCCTCAAGAATATGGACCACAAGTACCTTGCGGGAATGACTGAGCACGCGCTCGTACTTCTTCATCGCTCAAGAGCCGAAACCACGTACGAGCGAGCCATCGTGCCCTTTTCCGATATCAGGTCTATCTCACTGGACTCTGCGAGCGTACTTCATCTAGAGTACGTCGAAGGACCAACTGCGGAGCTCAAGCACGTTTCCATTCCTTGCAAGGAACCTGCGGCGTTCCTTTCCGCTGTAGAAGAGGCCACAGGCCTCGCAACCGCGGAAATCTGAGCTCGACTTCGATGATGACAGCCCACGCCCGCGAAGAGCTCGAGCAGCTCCCGCCCCCCCCCCCCGCATCGCGCCGCGCTCGACGACGCGCAAGAGCCCGGCCCCGAGGCCCAGAGCCGCGCCGGCGCGCTCAACGCGCCGTCGTCGAGTCGCGGCCGCTGCCAACGCGGCGGCGGCAAGCACAAGCTCTGAGCGGAGCGAAGCGAGCGGTGAGGCAAGCGGCTGGCTGTTCACAACCACGACCGCCGCGGCCTCCACCACCGTCGGGTCGCTAAACAGCAAGGCATGCATTTTCTTGGAGCATTCACTGGCACTCCTGCTTCTTCAGCATGAGGGCTGATATTGAGCGCATCGAAGGCCTTGCTGGCGCGCTCGCCCAACTCATCGTCGCAACGAGATGTCGCAAGCGAGTGTTCTTCAATCTCGGCGCTGTCGTTGAGTAGGTGCCCGTCAGAGTACTTCTCGTTGTACGAGGTCAGCACGAGAAGAGTCTCGCACTCCAGCAAGAGCAAGGTTAAGATTGCATCGATGCTCGCCACCTCATCGTCGCGCGGCTTGGACGGCCCCTGAGGCGCGCGAAGTCTGCGCAGCGCGCTTGTGCAACTTTGCACGTCCACCCTCGCTTTGTGCTTGGCGCTGACTGCGTGGACGGACTCCATGAACGCGTCTTGGATGTCGCAGTCAGTGTTGGCGCTGCAGTACTCCTCCTGGAAGCATGGCAGGTAGGACGCGAGCCCACGGTCACAGGCACGTCGTGGTCCTCCCCAAGTTCGTCACCATGGTTTGAAGGCGATCATTGATCACGCGCACCTAGATCTCCATCAGGGTCGCAGCTGCCGTGGAGCAGGTAGACTACGACACGCTGTGAGTTGTAAAGCGCAGCACCTCAAAACTGAGGTCGCAACCTTCCGCTTGCTCCCGTTGCTGGCTCGCTCCAGCGCTGGTCGGCTCTTGAGCTGGGCAAGCAAGCGCTTGGTCGACTTGCCGGAGCCTTCGACGACCGCAACCGTACCTTGAAATCCAACTTGGCCGCGAGCGCCTCGGCGCCCACGCGCACTTTGGCGCATCTGGCCATGGTGGGCGCCGGCGCCATGGATGGACGGCGTCAGCGGCAGAGTGTCCCGTTCCACAGCCTCAGGAACAGCTCCCGGGAACGGGGGCCAGAACCAAGTTGAACCAACGCCGAGGCACGCCGAGTAACTTGAATGATCTTGCGGGCGGGTTCTTGCTTGCTGCTGCTCGGTCCTTCAGCCAGGCGCCCGGCCTGTCAGTTGCCCCACTGGCACTTTGTTCATTGGGCTCTTGATCGATTGGCGCGGGATAGTCGGCGAAGCCTGAGCCTGAAAGGCGCAATTCCGAGGCAATGATCGAAGGCGGCTCAGGCGAGGACGCGCAGGCTTGCCCATCACGGCGGCACGGAGCAGGAGGCTGCAGGACGGCAAACTTGGGCCCGCCACCGGCTCGGATCCGGGCCGCCGGCGTGCGGGCTGCAGGTCAGAGCCACGCCGGCCTGCAACCAAGGCCTTGATATGAGATATGAGAATAGTGTGCCGTGGCGGCCACGGAACACTGGCAGCACACTTGGCACCCTTGGCACAACTTGAACGATGAAGTTGGCGCGGCGACGGACACCCTCCGAGTCGCCGCGCGAGTTGTGGTCGCGAGGCAACTCGGAGGCGGAGGCCGACAGCAGACAACGACCCGGAACGGCCTGGCCCGGCCGGCGGCTGCTCGCGGCCGCTCGCGCGTGCGCTCAAGGCCTTGCCAAGCGCGGCGGGTGCGGCGCAGGCGGCCTGCAGTGGATGATCGCCCTGTTGATGGCCAGCTGGCACCGGTACCGGACCATACCTTCTGTGCGGCCACGGCAAGCCACGGCAACTCGAGGGCGGCGGCGCCGCGGCGGTGTGCGCGCCGTGGCGCGTGTCCGTGTCCGCTGGCAAGTGCCCTCGCCGGGCCAGAGAGCGCCGGGCCGCGCCAGGGCTCGCCAGGGCTCGGACGCTCGGGCTTTAGCTGCCAGCAAAAAAGCCTGGGCCTGACGCCGCTCGGACTCGGCCTAGCCGTCGGGCGCTGCGACTCTGCGCCGCGGCCTCGCTGCTAGCGACCTCAGCTCGCGAGCTTGGACGTCGCTTGGACGAGCTCGAGTTGCACAGCCTGCCGAAAAGTCGCTCACCCTCGCCAAAGCTTGCTCGTCGTCATCACCTGGGCGTAGCCCGCGGCGTGCCGTGCGCGGCTCGTGCGCTGGCCGTGCTCGGCATCACGATCGAGAGCGAGGAAGGAGCTTGCGTTGCCGGTGCTGGTCGGTCGCGCGATTGCGCTGCCGCTCCCGTTGCTCAGATCCACGAGCTACTAGGCTAGTACGGAGAGGGCGAGAGCCTCCGCCAGCGCTCGATTCATGCGCGTCGCGCTCGCCGGCGCCTCGACGAGCCGCAGGCGGGCAGGGAGGAGAACCTCAAGCTCGTCTCGTCTCGTCTCGTCGGCGACTCGGCGCTCGTCGGCGAGGCCGGAGCCGCGCAGGTGAGCATGAAAACCCGGGAAGCCCAGCTGGCTGGTGTTTTGCACGCCGTGCCGAGCCAGAGCGAAGCCAGCAAAGCACGCAGCGCAGCGCGAGCGTGAGGAGGGAGGCGGCGAGGGCGCGTGAGCGAGCCCAGCGGCCACGTCACGCGGCGGCGGCGCAGCCGCGCAGGTCGAGGTCCGGGAGAGGCTCGCTCTCGACAGGGAGGGAGGTTTGCCGGAAGCGCTGGAAGTTGGTTGAGGGGAGGGACCCACCGTCGCCAGACTGTGACAGTGAGAGGAAGGCGACAAACACACTGCCTGCCCCGCCCGGTTCAGCCGAGGCGAGCGCGAGGCGGGCGCGCGCCATCTCAGCTGCGAGGGAGCGTTGGCAAGGTTGCGAGCTTCGGCCGCGAGCGTGCGGCGCGGCAAACACGCTTGAGCGAGTGAGCGAGTGAGCGAGTGAGCGAGCGAGCAGCGAGCGAGCTTGAGCGAGCCCGAGCTCGAGCTTGAGCTTGAGCTTGAGCTTGAGCTCGAGCTTGAGCTTGAGCTTGAGCTTGAGCTTGAGCGAGCAGCGGCGCGCACCATGAGCAGCCAGGTGAGCAGCCAGGCGATCGTGCCGAGCAGGGATCCCGTCACGGACTTTCGCAAGGGGTCGAGGCAGTCGCCCATTGACCTGTCGACGCGGCATGCGCCTAAAAAGGGCTCGGACACGCTTGACATGACCATCGCGCCGCTCGAGGTTGACCTGACCTTCAGCGGCGAAAAGGACAACGTCAGCGTGCACCCACGCGGCACTGCCAAGGCGACCATGCGATGCGAGGAGCACGAGTACGTCCTGCAGGAGCTGCACTTCCACTCGCCCAGCGAGCACACCGTCGATGCCAAGCAGCACGCCATGGAAATGCACCTCGTGCACCGCGCCGCGAACGGGAACTTGCTGGTCGTCGCCGTCTTCTTTCGCCCTGGTGTCCACAACCCCTTTCTGGGCGAGGTCTTCGTTGACGACATGCCCTCGCGGCCAGGCTCGCCGCACCTGCGGCGCCACCTCGAGCTCCAGACCCTCTTCAACAACCCCACAGAGAGCCTCTTCGTCTACCCGGGCTCGCTCACCACGCCGCCCTACTCGGAGAACGTCACCTGGTGCGTCTGCCAGCGCGTGCAGGAGGCCTCCACCGACCAGCTGCGCCAGTACCGCGCGTGCGTCAACCACGACAATAACCGCCCGCTCCAAAAGCTGCACTCGCGCCAGGTCAAGCGCGTCACATGCACCATCCGCCACGTTGACGCACCCACGCACTCTGCCATGCCGGACGCTGGCGCCTGCTGCACCATTTGCTAGCCCGCGATGGCGGGTGTAGGGGGCCGTCGTGCCTGAGGGTCCTTCGGGATGGGCTCCCAGGTCCTCGGCCTCGCTGCGCTTTACTCTTTGACTATTACGTATTGATTCGTGTCTTTGTCCTTTGCATCCCTCGTTGCCTGATGCTTGGCATTATGCACCAGGCACTGTCCTCACCTTGACGGCTGCGTCAGGCATCGGAGCGCCCACATCGACGCATCACTTGACAGGATGATCAGCATACAAGATGGTCGGTCAGCAGCGACAGTAGCAGCCTGCTTCTTCAAGCTCTTCTCGGCCGTGTCGTCCTCTCCGCGGGTCTTTGCCGTGCTTCTTCTCGTCCTCGTCGAACTGGCCGTCGCTGGCCTTCAAGTTGTACTCGTCGCAAAACGTCAAAGGATGCTGACCGTGGGCCCGGCGCTGGAGGGCCTACGGCGCGCGCTGCAGCAGCGCGGGCGGGGCGGCGAGGACGCGGCGTGCGCGTCGCTGCAGGCGCGCGCCGAGGCGCGCGTGGCGCGTCTGGAGGCGCACCAGGCGGCGGTGGGCGCGGCCGAGGCGCGGGTCGCGACCAAGGCCGAGGCCGCGGCGGCCGACCTGGAGCGCTTCGAACGCGCCGAGACGCTCTTGTGCGCGGCGCTTGAGGACCTCCCGGCGACACACCAGCTCGCAGCACGCGTGCTGGACCAGACGCGACGCCTTCGAGCCGAGACGCAGCGGGTCGAGGCATTCTTGGACACCTTCATCGAGCGCAAGAGCCGCGCACGTGAGCAAGCTGCCCTGCGGGCCGTGCGCACGGCGCAGGAGCAGAGGCTGCAGCTCGAGCAGCAGCAGCAGCAACAACAACAACAACAACAACAACAACAACAACAACAACAACAACAACAACAACAACAACAACAACAACAACAACAACAACAACAACAACAACAACACGCTCTTGAGGAGGTGGACCTTCGGCTTGGCGCCGACGACCAGGCTCGACTCGAGGCATTCTTGGACGACGACAGCGACGACAAGTCAGCTCGTTCAGAGAGCTCGCAAGCTGCGGCTGATGCGGACGCACAAGCTGATGCAAAGACACAAACAGGACAAACAAATCAATGATCAGATTCTAACAGAGAGTGAGCGAGACAAGACGACTCGCGCCGCTGCGCGCAGTTCGCATCACGGGATAGACAAAAGACATGGCGTCGCGCACGCGCTCATGCTCGCGCTCATGCTCGCGCTCATGCGCTCATGCGCTCATGCTCGCGCTCATGCGCTCATGCGCTCATGCTCGCGCTCATGCGCTCATGCGCTCATGCTCGCGCTCATGCTCGCGTGAACGCGCGTGAACACATTACATGAGTACGCACGGCTTGGCAGAGGTGGAGCTGGCACTAGCGTCGACGGCGTCATCCGTGTAGGAGACCTTTTCAATGCCTTGGAGACCAGGGAGGCAAACGTTCGTGGGCGTACATGCCGGGTTGAGACGGTAGACGAAGTCGGAGTCAATGAGAGAGACGTACTTGTGGTGCGCCATGAGCTCGCGCACGCAGTCGTTCGGGTAGGTGGCGCTAAAGATGAGCACGGAGACGCGACGGCGGAACGCGGAGTTGGGGTGCAGCCAGCGATGAAAGGCTGCCAGAACCTTCTTGCGGCTGACAAAGGTGCGTAGGCCATCAATCTCCTCGGCGCTGGACTTCCACTGGTAGCTGGGCGGGTTGCGATAAGGAAAGAGCGTGATCGCCTCCCAGAGCGTTTCGCCCTGGCGCCGGATGCCACGCGCCTCGTCGAGCTTGGTGCGCGCCAGGGCGCAGACGTTGACGTGAAAGTCGTGCAAATCCATGGTGGCCATGCCGGCGTAAAAGTCACTGAGGAACTGGTCGACAAAAGCGGCGATCTGCTGCGGCGTAAACTCATTGGAGGTGACCTCAATCACGATGCCCAGCATGCCGCGCACCGAGACCAAGTTCGCCTGCACCGCGTAGCCGAGCTGCTTGCGTGTGCGCAACTCAGTATAAATGGGCTCCCGCATCATGTACTCGATGGTCTCGCCCAGCAGCCGGTTCTCCAGGTTGTCGGGGCCAAGCTGGAAGTAGAGCTCCACAGAGTGGCCCTCGGACTCGAGGGCGACCAGGGGAAACACCATGCCCGTAATGGCGTGCCATGGGTCGCGCTTGCGCGGGTTCACGCGCGCACACGGCACTTCCAAGACGGTGACTTGCGGCATGCTCTCGGGCGGCAGGCCCTCGTGCGCGAACTCGCGCAGAGTCGACGCCAGAATCGCATGCGCCGACCGCGCCATATCGGCATCCACATTCCCTGAGACGCACGCCTCCACCTCGGAGCGCCGCATGAGGAGGGCGGCCAGGTCCACCACGTGGGAGGGCCGCAGACCCGCCGCGGCCTCGGTGAGCGCCTCCGGCTTCCACACGCCCTTAACTAGCGTGTTGTACAGGCCCTGCGAGATGGGCCCCTCGCTCTGCAGGTGCGACGCCTGATTCGCATAGTCCTGCAGGAGCTCGTCCAGCAGGCTCGCGAACACCTTTGAAGGCACGAGCTCAAAGAGCGCCTCCGAAGAGCTGTCGGAGGACTGCTCGCTCGTCACAGGGCGCGACGGCGCGTTGCGCGCCGTCGCGCCAGCCGACACATACCTACGCGACGAGCATCGGGCGATGGCGGCCAGCATGCTCGTCACACTGCGCAGAAGCGCCAAGCTGCGGCTCGACATGCCCGAGATGGCCAGCGTGAGGCCCTCTTCGTCCGCAATGGTCTCCAGCTCCAGGTTCGCCAGTGACGCCAGAAACGTCTCGTGCCGCAGCGCCTCAAAGAGCACGCGCGCCAGCAGCTTCAGCAGCACCGTGCCCAGCGGCGTGGCGCTCGGCAGGCTGCTCACGAAGCGCACCCTGAGCTCCGTGCGCGGCACCACGTTTGTGCGGTCCGGCAGGTACCAGAGTTGCAGCCCGGGCACCGAGGCCTCGGCCGACCCGGCCGTGTCCTCCACCAGCGCAGGTACCGAGAGCTCCAGCGGATCCCTCAGCGTGTCCGGGAACGTTGACCAGATGGCGTCCAGCTCCACCTGCGGCAGCCCATCGTCGTCCGCGGGCGAGGGCCGCTCCGCGTCGAGTCCCAGCGACAGCGACAGCGAGAGACTCGCGCGACGGCGCCGCTTCGGCGTGACCGTGGACCCGCTCCGGGCACCCGGCTTCCCGTCTGCGGCCTCCGGCCCCGTCGGGCCCGCCGGCCTGCTGCTACTGCGGCTGCTGCCGCCGTCGCCGCCGCTGCCACGGCCGCCGCCCAGGAACTTGGCACCCAGCCGCTTGCCGAGCGAGTCGCGGCGGTGCCGCCGGCCGCCGGGGGCGTCGGGCCAGTCTTTGACGTGCAGCATACGGCCATCAACGTCCACCCCCGTCTCGCCTTCGCCTGGCGTGCTCGCCTCGTCGAGCAGCGCGTGCCATGTGTAGAGGCCAGCACCCATGTCGACGAGGATGCGCGAATCCTTCTTGTCGTGAAACATCACGCGGCCCTCGCGGCGCCCGGCCACTGGCAGCACCGAGCCGCGCGTGAAAATCGGGTCGAGGACGACGCCCATGGGCACACGCAGTACCTGCTGCACCATGATGCCCCACTCGCGATCCGACCGCAGCTCCGGCGGCACGCCCGTATGCACGTACGAGTGCCACGGCACGCTCACCAGACAGCCCTCAAACGGGCCGCGCTCGCGCTGCGCCGGCGGCGTGCTGTGGCCCAGGAGCATAAAGTCGTCCGGGATGTACGGGTTCGGCTCCGGCAGGTGCAGGGCGCTGGGCGTGTCCTCGTCGCGCTCCTCAATCACGCCGCGGCTCAGCTGGTCCTCGAAGGTGCGCTTCTGCGGCGCCCGCGTCCTCGAAGCGGCGGCGTCCTCTTCGTCCAGCGAAAACACGCTCGGATCCGCCGCCAGATCGGCGGCGTCATCGAACACATAAACGACCACTTTGGTGCCGTCGAGGAGGCCCTGCCACAGTTGAAGAACCTCGGCGGGAATGCGCTGCGCCCAGTATGTGGTGCGCGTGTACGGCTCCTTCTGCAGCACGGTCTGATTGTCGTAGAAGCGGAGCGGCGCCGTGCGCTCAATGAGCTTCTCCGAGAGCGGCGACCCGATCGCGGACCAGACGCTGCTGCGCAGATCGATGCGTGCCAGCTCCGGCCTGCAGTGGTTGAGGATGGTCTCGATGGCCTCCGGCTCCCACCGCAGGCGCACACTGGCGTCAAGCAGCGCGTCGCGGTCGATACCCATCTGCGGCAGCATGCGCACCGAGAACACCTCGGCGAGCTCGCTGTAGTCCTCGTCCTCCTTGAAGCGGAAATTCATCTCCTCCAGCGTCGTGTCCTCCCGATACAGCCATTCCTGAGGACCGGCGCGCTGCAGCATGCCAAGGTACTCGAAGACCATGCCCGCCACGTAGATCCAGTTCACCAAGCCCTCCAAGGTCAGGTGAATGTGGACCAGCAGCATCGTGCACGAGGTGTTCTCCTCGAAACCGCTCAGATCCGTGCTGCAGTTCGTCTCCAAGGCCGTGGCCCACCCCTGCGCCTTGATGGCCGCCAGGATCGAACCGGACGACTCGTGGCCCAACAGCTTGCTCACGTACTTGGGCGCGTACGATCGATAGTCCACGCTCTGCGGCGGCAGCTGCCACATGATACTTATGGTGTGCGACTCGGAAAGGGGCGCGAACCCAAAAACGCAGCCCAGCGCCACCCCGTCGCGGCCCGGCCGCGACGACGACGCCGGCGCGCCCGGTCCGGCCTCCAGGTCTGGCCCCAGCACGACGCGCGAGATGCCCTCGGCCTGGAACCGGCGCGCCGTCTCGTAGCGGTCCGCGCCCATGCGCCACGGCGCGCCCACGTTGCGGAGACGCGGCGCGATTTCCACGTTCAGCTCATTTCGCCCGCTGCGCACCGGCGCAAAGAGCTCCTCCGCCATGGCCTGCAGGTCGTCCAGGTCTGTGTGGCCCACAATCACCAGTCGCATGTTGGGCGCCACATAGAAACGGTTATAGAACTTGCGCATCTCCTCGTACACGTTGACGCCGTTCTGCTCCGGCACATGCTTGAGCGTCTTCTCGTTGCCGCAGGTGAACTTGGCAAAGGGCGTCTTGGGGCGTGCGCTGTGCCGCCAAATCTCCAGGTGCAGGCAGTCATCCTGGTTCTGGCGCAGCGAGAACTCCGACTCGATGCTACGCAGCTCGCGGTCCGCCGCGTCCTGCAGCATCAGTGGGTCAATAAAGAACTGCGCGAAAATGTCCAGCGCCTGCCGCAGGTCCTTTTGAAAGCACGAAAAGTAGTACACCGTGCGCTCCGTGTCCGTGTACGCATTGTTGGACCCGCCGTTCTGGCTCAAGAACGCGTCGAACTCGTTCTCGCGCGGGTACTTGGAGCTGCCCATGAAGAGCATGTGCTCCACAAAGTGAGCCAGTCCCTCGCACGAGTCAGGCTCCGAGAACGACCCCGCCGCCACGGCCATGGAGACAGACGCGAGCCGGTTCGCCTTGACCGTCGGGTCCCGCGCCGCCGGCGCCACCGGGACCGCCGCCGCGCTCCGCGTGCTGCGCCCGGCGTCGCTCAGCGAGTCCCCCTCGTCCAGCTCCTCCACGGTGTCCAGGTGCGCTGCGCCGCGTCGCGGCTCCGGCTCCGCCTCGGGCCCGCCGCCCGCGCTGCTCAGCTCGTCGCTGTTCAAGCGCACCAGCGCCGACGCGCGCCGCTGCGACCGCCGCTGGCTGCTGCGGCTGCCGCCGCTGCCCTCGTGCGGGTGGTGGTGGTGGTGGGGGGCCTCCCTCTCGGACAGCAGCGACAGGACCGTGGACCTGGACGACCGCCGCGACCCCATGGACAGGCGCGACCCCAGGCTCTTGCGCGCGCCTGGCCCCACGTGCGCCAGCTGCGAGAACTGCGCCGCCGAGCTCGAGTGCCCATGGAGGTGCTGGTGCCCACCCTGCGTCTGCACCGCGGCGGCGGGCCCCGCCGTCGCCTCCGTCGCGGCAGCCGCGTCCACGTGCTCGGCGCTCACCAGCAGCACCTCCAGCCCATTCTCCAGCGTCACCAGCCTGTACTCCTTGCGGTCAATCTCCCCGCGCTGGCTCGTCAGCTCCAGCACGCTCGCCGCCGGCTCCGCGCGCCGCAGCCTCGCCGCGCGCGACCTCCTCCGCGACGTCGCGCGCCGCGCACCGCGCGCCTCCATCCCTCGCAGCGCCCGCGCCAGCCTCCGCCGCCGCCGCGCGCGCACCGAGCGCAGCGCAGCTCAGCCCAGCGCAGCGCTGCGCAGCTCGCCTCAGCGCGGCGCAGCGCCCGCCCGCGCCCGCCGCCGCCGCGCGCGCCCGCGCCCCGCGCGCG